>SEYY01002520.1:0-15069 GCA_009176605.1 Armadillidium nasatum
AATAAATAATTTCTATATTTTTTACATAAGAAATTTTAATCAAAAATTATTTACTGAAATAAAATTAAAATATAAATTAATTATAATCCAGCTTGTTTTGTTCTACAAAAGAACTAATTTGGCTTTTACTCAATCCATTTGTTAACCTACGATCATCATTTACAGGCAAAACTTTACTCATAAAGTAGGATTAAAAAAAATCGACACAAGCTCGTACATACCGCAAACCTGTTAAGTAAACAAAAATTCAAGTTTGAAGTGAAAAATTGTTAAGAAGTATATTCTTATGAGAATTTATTTGAGCAAAGAAGGCTAGAAAGGAAAAGGTACCACAATGAATGAGTACAAAGTTGCCTTCTCCACACAAAACTAGTATGTGGGAGTCACCTAGATGGAATGAGAAAAGTTTGCCCACTTGAATACCGGTAATTGTAGCACTTATTAAAGAGAAAGCCAAATCTAGTTGCAAAGTGAGCAAGTCAAAGATTTATATATATATTATATATATATATATATATATATATATATATATATATATAATAATATTATATTATATATATATATATCATTATATATGTGGTGTGGTGGTGTGTGTGTGTAACTGTGAGGATAAAAGAAAACATGTGTAAGGCGAAAAGATTTTTGTTTCCTTGAAGTCACTCTAGCAACTTTTGATATGAGATTTAGAAGTAATTTCCATTGTATATTTAATGATCAAGAATTTTTATATTGTGCACAGACGAGGCTTTAAACAGCTGAAAGAGATAATAAACATTTTAAATGTATATTTGAGTAAGAGAATGAGAGAAAACTCAAAAGGAAGGAAGCTTAATAAGCAGTGGTGAAAGACATGCCCTGTCAAAAGCTTAAGTATATCAAGCTACATCACATATACTCGTATAGATGTCACAATCCCAGGTACAGGATCATACATAATCTCAAGTAAAGACAAGGAAAATAATAATAATAATAATAATAATGAGGAGGAGGAGAAGGAAATTGCCACAGTAATTAAAGGTTGAATTACATGAAAATAGGAGGCTGCAACTGCATATTTTAGTCTTTTCATTAGGTGTCTTAGCAACAGAACCATCAGAATAAATAAAAGTACGAAACGTTGTTTCACAAAAGTTGCTATAACTTTTTCTTTTTAATTTTCTAGGAGGCCAAAAAGCTAACAAATTTTCAAAGAAGATTAGTGGAAAGACACCTTGCTTACTGAATGATATAACTGGAACAACTCTGATCTGATTGAAAATAAGCTTGAGTTATATGGAACAAGAGTTTTTAATCGCTGATCCAAAATGTCTCAAATCTCTTCAGCATAATCCAAAGCGTCCTCAATAAAAGCATTCAAGAAGCTAAGGGGATCCCCAAGTACACAAAATTAAATTGCCAAAAGACATATGCAGAGTAGGGTAGGGTAATGATGAAGAGGGAGAGAAAACATTAAAATTAAGAGATATAAGATCGAAGCCAGAGTTATCAATAGTTGAGGTGATGATGTATCATATTTATAAAGCATAAGTTAAGAAAAGAATTGGGTGGGACAGACAGAAATATGTGCATTTTCCCTGATCAATTGATACGGATTATTATCCTCTACCTCACCTCTCTTAAATATGACAGGAGTCCAATCACTCAATGTTGTGTACATCAAAACTCCTTAAACCTAGAATATATATATATATATATAAATATATTAAAAAAAAATAAGTTATTAGAGATTAAAATGTTTGTCTGCATTGCAGACTAGACCTCTCAGTTCCTTCTTCAGGATGTGATTGAAAGAGAAAAAAATGATTGCAGTTAGTACAAAAGAACGCTTACTGCTCAGATACACAATTAGTACATACACAGTGTGTAGTGTGTATGCATGATAGCATAAGGCATACATTGATTAGAAGTTTGAAAACTGAAGTTTTTATTACATGGAGGAAGTCAGATGAGTGTGTGTTTTGTGTTTAAGGAAAATTAAATTAAGAAGGTACACTTTTTGAAAATTCAAGATTTTCATTTTATAATTTTTTTTAAATTATTCACAAACACTCACAATTGAAAATGCGAATGCTAATGTAAAAATAATTGCAAATGCAAATATTAAGTCTAATCTTATTATATATTTATATATATATATATATATATATATATATATATATATATATATATAATATATAATATATATATATATATATTATATATTATATATATATATATATTATACGGATAAAATGCAAAAACTGTCACAAGTGGATCCACAGACAATGCTCCCCATTTCAAAGACTCCCACCTACAAACCACAATTGGAATTGTCAAATTTGCACCCCCCCTACCACTTTAAACCCTATCAATCGTAATTCCCACATCTATACACTAAATATCCTACAAATCAACATAAACGGCCTCCACAACAAACACAAAGAACTAGAAACATTCCTACACAAACACAACATCCATTGCGCTTATACAAGAAGCCCACCTTCCAACAAACCAACCCCCCAACTTTCTACAAATACGACTCCATCTATTCCCAACACAAACCCAACCATCAAAAACTCTTAACTCTCATCCACAACTCTATAAATTACTCCAACACATCCTCTCAACATGCAATCACGCAATCTGACAACATATCTAAAATCCAAACCTTCTCAATAGAATTAAATAAAACTACGCACAATTTAGTAAACCTGTACATACCACACCATACATCCACACACTGTCCATCAAACTACTTACCCAACCTTACTACAATAACAAACCTCCCTAATCTCCTATTATGCGGAGACTTCAATGCTCACCACCCGACCTGGTACAAAAACCAAGCCTCCGACCAAAGAGGAACACATCATCGAACACTTGGAACATCTCAACATACTTAACAACAAAAACCTCCATACCAGAATCCCCCCGCAATCCAATCAATCCCCCACATCACCAGACATCACCTTTTGCTCCTCAAACATTCACCCTCTTCTACACTGGACCACCGAAACCGATCTAAACTCCGACCACATACCAATAATTATAAAATACCACATCAAAAACAAACCCACTCACAAATCTAAAACCACATTTACCAACTACAAAAAAGCAGACTGGACCGGTTTCTCCAATTACATAGACGAAAACCTCACAACAAACGAAATTACAAACATATCCTCCCTCAAATCAGCTATTCAACATCTCACCCACACAATCCAGAAAGCAGCCAACATCTACATCCCTAAAGGCCACATTAAAAAATACGAACCTAGCCTCTCCCCCGAAATCACTTCTCTCATAAAACAAAGGAACGCACTAAAACGCCAAAACAACCCCACTCAACTCACCAAAACTCAATTAGAAACCCTTAACAATCAAATATCGACCCTAATAAAAACTCACACAACCAACAACTACCAAAACTTCCTCATCAAAAACTTGGACAACACTAACAGCAAAAGAGTCTGGAAAACAATCCACACAATCCACAACGCAAAAAACAACCCACTCCACACTCATGAAACTCCAACCAATCCCATTACACAAACCCCATTAACTCCCAAACAACACATCAACCTACTGGCCACACACTTTGCCAAGCAAAGTAGCTTACCTACCCACCCACAAAACAGGAAAATAATAAGAAAACTGAAAAAGCTACGCAACAACCAAAACAACTTAAACGTCATCACACCCACAAACACTCAAAACGCCATTAAAACTATCAAAAACTCTCCAGCAACAGGACCAGACAACATATCAAATATTCACCTAAAACACCTATCCACCACACAATCACATACATAACCTCCATCTTCAACAAATCAATCCAACTCAACTATATCCCCCCCCAATGGAAAAAAGCATTAATCATCCCTAAACTAAAACCTGGTAAAGACCCTTCAAACCCCTCCTCCTACCGCCCAATCTCCCTTTTATCCACCATCTCAAAACTTGAAAAACTAATCTAAATTCTATCCTCCAATTCATCCCACAACAAAACTTCCAACACGGGTTCAAACCCAATCACTCCACCACCACTGCTTTTACCAACATCATCCAACCTATAATAAACGGACTAAACCATAAACCTTATCACAAAACTATACTAATAGCAATTGACATAAACAAAGCCTTCGATACTGTCCCGAAACACAATCTTATCCATAAAATCCTCCAATCCAACATCCCAACAAACACTAAGAAATGGCTAACCAACTTCCTATCAGGAAGAACCGCCCAAATACAACAAAACGGCCATAAATCACGTACCATCAACATAAAAACGGAGTTCCGCAAGGAGCCATACTCTCCCCCACACTATTCAACCTGTACACAGCAGACCTCCCTCAACCCCAAACAACTTTCACCCGCATAATATCATACGCCGACGACTTAACTATTACCACCACTCACAAAAACCTCACCACCGCAACATTTCTCACACAAGACTACATAACACAACTCCAAACTTGGCTAGTAGAAAACAGGATGACGGCATCTCCAAACAAATCCTCCATAACCCTAATAACAACAGACAAACACATATCCAACACCCACCCACAAGTCCTACTAAACAACACCCCCATACCCCTCAACAAAACCCCAAAAATTCTCGGCCTAACATTTGACAATCACCTCACTTTCTCCAAGCACATTCAAAATACCAATCAGCCGCAAACAGAAAACTCAACATCCTCAAACAGTGGCCAACACAGACATAAACAACAACATACAAACCTCAATTGCTATCTACAAGCAATTTATACGCCCCACCATTAACTACGCCTCCCTGTCTGGCACCCTCTGCTCTCCGACAAAAACTTAACGACACTCCAAATAACGCAAAATAAAGCCCTTCGCACCATCACCGGCTGCACACGCACAACCCCTCAACAACACCTACATAACGAAACCAAGATACTACCTATAAGGAATCACCTCGAAATGATAGGCACCCAATTTTACGCAAAAACACGTCTACCCACTCACCCATGTCACAATACTCTCCTACAACCTACCCCACAGAGACTAACACAGCCTCCATCGTCCACCGGCGCCTTTTACAAACATCCTAAATCACATACCCCCTCCTCCCCCAATACCACAACAACCAAACATATACACACTCAACTAACACATTCATATATGATCAACAGACCTCCAAACAGCATCCTTAACGAAGCCCCTCCCGAAATAAACACCGACTCCAACAACCTCCCAAGACACTTACAAATCTCACTAGCAAGATTGAGATGCGGGCACCACCCAAACTTACAACATTACAAACACAATTTCAATTTAAACCAGGCAACATCTTCCACTTGTACCAGATGCAAAAGGGCCCCGGAGACCGTAAAACACTTTCTTTTAGACTGTCCCTCCAACTGTCGCCCCAAAATCTTCTGGGGCATCACTTCTTTGGAAGATCTCTGGACGAGACCGACTGCGGTGGGAGGCTTCATTAGCGAAGTGTGGCCGCTTCAACAAGGGGTGGTCAGGGGGTGAGAAGGCAAAAAAAAAAAAAAGGTATATATATATATATATATATCATATTATTACAGAGGTGAGGTCAATCGTTAATCAGTCTGAAATCTTTGATATATGTTCCATACTCCCTCCCTTTAACTCCAATTTATATAACTTTTCTTTTTCATCCGCATAGCTTTTTATGTAATTTTTCTGCTTCTAATATTTCTTTTACTCTATAGAACCATCTCTATATGGGTTTACTCTTAGATATTGCCTTCAACCCTTGACTAAAGAACTGTCTTCGCCCTGAGCATGCATTCATACCAATATAGAATTCTTTATCCTTCACAGCCTAAAGATCCTACAGTATAATAATAAATTCTATGATGAGAAGACAGAAAAAAAAAGCTAATTTGACAAGCAAAAAATGAAACAGAGGAGGATTATAAAAAGGAAAGCAAATTAGCAAAAAGAAAATTTGAAAACAGAAACGAAAGTTAAATAAAAATTAAAGTAAAGGATAATGGAAATTATTGACAAATCTCCAATTTAGAATTCGTTATAAAACTATGGAAAGAACAACAGGTTAAAGCAATAAGGAAATAGTTAAAAGGCTTTGATGGCTACCACTTTCTAAGCACTATTCAAAAAGTTAGACTTGATGAGCAGAAAGAAAAGTATACAAAAAGCATTGTTTTTGCGAATCAATACCATAAGTCTTCTCCTTCTAAGTATTAAATTCAAACAAAGAAGAAATTACATCTTAGGAACAAATTATGGTTTTTGCATAAATGAGTTAGAAGATAAAAAGTTAAGTAGGGCTGGAATTCTCTAAAGTGTAAATAAATGCAAAGGTATGAGCAAGGAGCTCACCTTGAATAGAAAGTAAGAAACTAAAGGACCTGCTGAATAAACAAGAAGAGTTAAAGATTAAGCAAATGAGTTAGCATATTTATCTGCATAAGCATAGGAAGAAAAATTTTTATTATGGCAAAAATTGAAGTTTTCCACAATTCAAGGATGAAATACAAGTTGCAGAGACTTCTTGAATGTAAAAACGATGGTAATAACTGAATCTTCATTTCTACAATGAACAACATTAGAACTGGTAAAGTCAAACCAAGGTAATGAATTTTGTGCACTATGAGGGAGAAATACTGCCAAGGCAGTTACCAATCAAAAGAAAGTTAAACATCTACAACTGTAAGTCTGACTAGTATGCACCACCAAAATGAAGAAATAGATGTACAGATGAAAAGGTAGTAAGATGAGCCCAGAGAGGCAGAGTTTAATTAATAGTATAAGAAAATGGGTTGGAAGATAAGAATTCTGGTATATGATTGATTAATTTCTAAGATGATCAGGGATATGAGTAAGGAGCTTCACAAATTTCTTAAAGTAACTATTACTAGATACATGGTGGGAGAGTTAACCAGCTGAATCTTTAGAAGAAGAGGGCCAATGGCAGGGGTAAATATTAAAATGATAATTTCAGAAAATTAAAAACAGAGAAAATGCGTTCCATTGTTAAAATACTATATAAATATTTTTAAAGATTTAGGACAGTCAGTAAAGTTAGGAGATACACAGATTAGGTAAATTTATACATTTAATTTATATTAATTAATCTTTTGTTATTTCTTTACATCATTTAAAACCAATAGAAACAAAATTTTGATTTTACAATCTAAAGTTTACCTTGTCCACAATGCATGCTTTAAGTGGTTTATCCCCAACTTTCCAATCATTTAATTTCTGAATGATGAGAGGAGCTCTGTCTTTGGAGATGGTAACCAAATAATGATCTGAAAATTTAATTAAAGAGAAAACCATAAAGTAATAGGAAGACTTCAAGTAAGGCAAAGTAAAAACAGTTAAGCAAAATAAAGCAATAAGTCTTAATAGGGTTCAACGTAATCAAATTATTTATGAGATTGGTTAGAACTAAAATTTGAATAATTATCAGTAAAAGGAATACTATATATATATATAAATGAGTACAATCTCTATCATATCAAAATCAAAACTCAAAATTTTTACTATTATTATTATTATTATTGTTATTATTACTATTAATTTTAATGTTTACCATAATTATAAATAAATAAAATGCAATTTTTTCACGTTTATTAATAATTTAATTTCACATTCATCAATAGTAATTAAACTGCATGTTTAATGTAACTTATACAGAAAAATAATAATAATAATAATAATAAAAAATGGTCATAATAGAAGTAATGCGGTATTGGTAACCAAACAAGAAAATTAGTCATACGTACCATCACACTTCTTTAAAACTGAATATGGATCTGCAGTGGTAAAAAACTTCTCAAAGAACTCATTGGATATAGAATTTGAGATGTTCCAAACTTTAACAGTTACACTATTTGTCTGTGAAATATATATATATATATATATATATATATATATATATATATATATATATATATATATATATATATATAAAATTTGTATGAATACCAAAATCTTACAGTTCTAAATTTAAAGTACTAGAATTTAGCATGTCTGCTCATGTTCTCACATATTAAAATTTTTAAAATCAATGTTCTGAAGATACTATAAGGTGTCCCCTCCCTCTCGGCCCCAAATATGCATTTATAGATATCAAAGTACTGGTCATTAGTTCATAAAATTATATAAGAACATCTTCAATGAATTGAAAATCATTTGGGTGACAAAATGGTACTAAATGGTTCAGTTTTGCATCATACAAGATGTTTCAAGTGACTATATCCTTCCTTTTTGATGTATAATGACCGATTATGGACTCTGCAACTAGTTATGGGTCTATAGATTTTAAAATAGTATGGTAATAATTCTCAATATGGCTGCCTTCCTGCTGCTATTAGTGGAGTTGTCAATTGAGGATTTAATGTTTTTATTTTTTCAAATATATATATATATATATATATATATATATATATATATATATATATATATATATATATATATATATATATATATATATATATATATATATATATATATATATATATATATATATTTTGGAGTGAAGTTATTTAAATTTATAATGCAAGTGGTCTATTATTAATAAATAAATAATAAGTGGTCTCCATTTACCTCTGCTATCATTAATGTTTAATAAAAATAATAATAATAATAAAAAAAAAATATATATATATTTTTCAATAATTAACTAAAATAAAATTAAAAGTTTGTCTTTTTTTGTGCTCTTGCACATGCACTCCAACAACTGTGTAATGAGTTGCACTCTTGCGCTCTAAAGCTTAAAACTTGCACACCCACTTCTGATATATATATATATATATATATATATATATATATATATATATATATATATATATATATATATATATATATATATATATATATATATATATATATATATATATATATACGGTATATATATATATATAATATAGTTTTAAAGATAAAAAAAAATTTTATTTTAAAATCAAAATAATAAAAAAAACTCACATTTTGGGGCATCACTGAGTTTATATCAGTTGTTGAATGATTTGACATACTTTTCCTCCTTTAATTAACATTAAAAATGTTTTTTAATAATCAAATATAGCCTACATAATATTGTTACTCAGACCTTATATATATATATATATATATATATATATATATATATATATATATATATATATATATATATATATATATATATATATATATATATATATATATATATATATATGATAAAGATGCCATATCAATAATAAAAATCAAACTTTCTAATGCTAACCTATAATATATACATGCATATATACTCTATAATAGTTATTTATTAAACTTCATTCTTCAGATATTTTCTGAAAATTTCAAAAATATAGCAAAATATGATTGGTGTATTTTATTGAGTAGTTTAGGTTAGTTTTTAAAATATGATTGGTGTATTTTATTGAGTAGTTTAGGTTAGTTTTTTGTGAGTTTTATTAGAGGTTTTTTTTTCTCAACCAAATTTAAAAGACTTGATGCACCCTTGTTTGGAGGCCACAAAGAATATCAACTTTACACTGGAAAATCTGAAAGGTTCAAAATATATCTCAACTTTATATAGAGTGAGTCAAAGATCTTTGACCACAACATACTCTAAAATAAAGTTTATATTTATTAAATTCTATTATTTTGATTTTTTTTTTTTTTTCCTCAAAATTACAAAAATATTTTTTTTTTTTTAAAATATTAATTTTTTTTTTTTTTTTTTTTTTTTTTTTTTTTTTTGAGGTTTTAGTGAGTGTTATTATTCAAGGTTCACTGGAAAGAAGTCATTGTAGATACAAAGTTAGAATACCTATTATTGAATGGGAATCCTTTGAGGTAAAAAATAAAGGAAAATCAACTTGGAACAATTAATAAAGCAATAACAGGTGTGAGGAGAAGGATGTAAGAAAAATTGGAAAGATTAAATATTGAATCTATTGTAGGCCTAGGCAGGGATAGGGGCTGTAGCAGCAGCAGCAGTACCTGAGAAGTAGAAATATATGGCCCTTCAACCAACACAGGGGAATTAAACTTTGTTATGGAAGAAGATCAAACTAAAATAAAAGATGGAACTGAGTTGGATGAACATTGTTATTATAAATGAACCAGATAACATTTACATGACTCATGTTACACCAGATTCTGCCAAGGCCAGATGCATTTCTAATGAAATAATAACTTTATTAATCAATTCTAATAGCAAGATTTCCTTTAATGCTATTCTTTGTGATGGGACTCTAGTTAACACTGGAAGGGTTGGTGGAGTTTTGAGATTGATTGAAATATATTTGGAAAGACTGATACAGTAGTTAATTTGCCTCTTAGATCAAGATGGCATGACTTCTTTTTAATTTTTTTATCATGTTCTCTAGTTTCTCTTTCATGTCCACTATAAAGTATTTTTCAATCTTTATATTACTTGTCAGAAACAAATATTTTTTAAACTTAAACCATATCCACTCTGAGAAATCTCCTTTCAATCAAGAATATTCCCAGCTCCTCTCCTTCAACCTTTTCTCATTAGTTCTTACTCTTGAAGTCAGAAATCATCCTTGTTGCTCGATGTTGTATTCTCTTAAATATAAGAGTCCAAACTTATGCACAATACTCTAATGCTGGCCTAACATAACTATTATATAGCTTGCTTATAACCTCTTTGCTCTTGTAAACTACACTGCGATTTATTATACCTAACATCTTATTAGCTCTATTCCTTGTTCCAAACACTGATCACCCACTTTCAGATTACTGCTAATAATCACACCTAAATCTTTTTCTTGGTCCACAATCTCAAGCCAATCTCCATTCATATCATAATTAAATCTTTCATTTGAGTAACCTGCATGAAGAATTTTTGCATTTTTTTCTATTAAAATTCATTTGCCATTTATCTGCCCATCCAAGGAGTTTATCTAGATCACTTTGAAGCTTTATACATTCATCATTACTCCTTACTGAGGTGACCACTTTGGTATCATCTGCAAACTTAGAAACCTTACATTTAAGACCTTTGTCTAAATCATTTATATATATGAGGAACAATAGTGGTCCCAGCACAAAAACTGGCCCCCACTCTTCATTGTTTCCCATAATGACTTATTTCCCTGAACAGTAGCACACACTGCCTTCTGCTCTTAAACCACTCTTTAATCCAATTGTGCACCACTCCACCTATACCACACTTGTGACAACTTTTGCATCAGCTTTACATGGGGTACCTTATGAAAAGCTTTACTAAAGTCTAAATATATATCAATTGGATTACTCCAATCTATACATTTAGTAATATATTCCATAAATTCTAGAAGATTAGTCTGACATGATCTACCCTTTCTAAAACCATGGTGGGAGTTAGACAGTGTCTTGTTATCATCCAAATGTTTCTCTATATGACTTTTCAGCAACTTTTGAAAAATTTTACAATCAGAGATGCTAAGCTAACTGGCTTAGTTTCCTAGATCTTCTTTACTACCTTTCTTATAACTAGGCACCACATATGCCATTTTATAGTCCTCAGGTACCTCTCCAAAAGCAATAGATCATTTAAAAATCAAATACAATGCCTTTGCAATACTGTTACATCCCTCCTTTAGAATTCTACTATATACTCTATCGGGACCCGCTGCCTTATTTGGGTCAATATGTTCTAGTAAAGATTTAATTTCATTTAACTCGATTTCAAATGCTGTACACCTATTTATTACATGTATACTAGAGCTATTAGTCCCTAAACTGTTATCCAGTCTTTCCTCATTAAATATTGAAGCAAAATAAGCATTAAAATATTAACCAATTCCTTATCTGAGCTTACTAAATTCTCATCAATTTTAATTGGACCACTTTTCATATTCTTACTTTTAAATTTATAGAAACTAAAAAACTTTTTCAGGTCTTTACTACTATTCCTTGCCAAATTAATTCTGCCATTCTCTTACAATCAAATGAGCTTCCATTCAGACACATATTTGAGGCAATTGATGGACAAACATCAGGACCAAATACTTTTGAGGGTACTATTTAAAATATAATTGTAAAAGATGTAAATAAGCTAGAGATAGTTAATTTTGAGCTTGCAAATGGAAACCTTGAAAAAATCTCTGAACATATTGTTAAACAAATTAGCACTGACCAAAAATATTTGCATGAAATATGTATTAGTATAAAATCAGGGAATATTTCTCCATCATTAGCCAAGAAATCTCCAGGCACACTTCAACATGCGAGAAGCTAACAAAAGCAAACTAGATCTTACAATTAAAAGTTTCTACAAAACATCCAAGCAAAGCTCTTCAAAATCTAGTAAATATAATAATGAAAGTTTATGCACCAGGGTGGTTTTGAATAAAGTCACATCCAAAGGTAACTGATGGTGCAAGTAATTTTTGGTACCTGATGTGCCTACTTAAAGATGTGGACAACAAACATGCTATGCTTAAGGAGCATATGCTAAGAAACAACCCATACTTTGCTCATCCTGAAAATGTATTACTCACAATGTTAGAGGACAACAACAACAACAACAACAAAAAAAAAAAAAAAAAAAGATGAGTTTTAGGTGTTCAATAAATTATTCAAGCAAGAGCAAGCACTTCCATTGCAAGATATTTTGAACTGTCTAAAACAATTAACTTTAATACTGATGATTATACAAAAGTGATTGACTGGAAAAAGAGACAGTCAGTCACCTGTTTTAAAGGATTTACAATTGATGAAATAAAACAATTTGTAAATGAGCCAGTTAATACTGTTTTGTTTCCGTGCCACAGCCAGGGTGTAAAGCATGCAGCAAATGTAGTTACACAACCATCACAAGTAAGAATTGAATATGAAAAAAGACATGATTATATTTTGAATGTAATAATTCCAGAAAAGAACTTAAGGAATTCAATAGCACAAAACACTGGCCCCAAAAACTATTTAGATTTATAAAAAAGGTAACTATTAAGAAATTACTCGCATTTTTGCTTATTTTTTAAAATTTATAAATCAATAACTTTTAAATTTCATTTATAATTATTCCTAATATATACTGTATATATACTGTATATATAATATATATATATATTATATATATTAGACTGGCCCATAATTTCGATTTTCTTTTTTTTTTTGGTCTCACCCCCCTAATCTGTTCTGCTTCATTAAAAAGTAATGTATACCAAGTTTCATGAAATTGTTTTAATATTAAGCCGACCCTCATGGGAGATAAAATATCTGAAGAAACTGAAAAATTTTAAAAATCAGCTTTTGAAAACAATGATATAAATAAACATTTTCTTTATTGAATTTACTGCATAATTTATGAGTAATAAAAAATATACATTGTAATTAAAGGCTAAAAATAGTTAATAGATCGATCTTGATTATAGTTCAAAATGAAGATGATATGGTTGCTTTGCTTACATCAGGGAAACGTTTACGGTAAGATGCCACAACTTGGATTATGTAATTTTTCTGCTCTTCGTCTTTTGTTAATTTACTATTATACTCCTGAATCAACTTAATTCCTCTTTCGGCTGCATCGTTAACCACTTTTATTTTTTCAACAATCTTAAGACAATGTTTATACTGTTCATTTATTCTCCAAATTTGTGGATCTTGTTCTAGGAAATTTGAAGGCAAATTGAACCTTTCAAAAAAACGTTTTGAATGTTTCGAAACGAAATCAGAAATTTCCAGGTTCAAGATATTACTCCTTACGTCTATTTCTATTTTATTAGCCTCTCCAAATAATGAATCACTTTTTAATGCATCAACCATATTTCTTTTAACATTTACGGGAATGTTCTCATCAAAAAACGCAAATGCAGAAGCTTCTGCAGATAAGTACCACATATGATTTTTAAATGTAAGTAATGCGGCATCCGCAATATCACGATTAATTTCCTTGAAAAGTATTATTTTTTTAAAAAACAGAAGATCATGATAAGGCGCGAGATGTGCAAAGGGAGCTGTGTACCATGCTTTGATATACAATTTTACAATAAAAATACATAATTGTAAAATACTTAGTCTCTTCTGAAACTGTTAGATGGAATTGATCTCTGTATAAAAAGATCTTTAGACAATAAATTGCTTTTGCCATCCACCGTGCATGATGTACTGCCCCAGGAGCTCGAACTGGAACTTTATAACTTCTCCCAAGGAATAACAGCGTAAGTTCCAACAGCTCATTGTAATCATGGCGAGGCAGATGAGTTTTCAAAATATTGTCGACAAAGGAAAGAATTTCAGTTATATCACTTTTAAAGATTTTCTGAACACGAGTTATTTCCATTGGGGATTTGATTTTCGTGTGTCAATTTTACTCCACGATTGCTTGAAACGTTTAAACAAGGGAACGTCAGACCCACCGGAGGGTGGCATCAATTTATCAAATGCACTTTTCAATACAAGTTCATAAATGTGATGCCTACATGGTATATACAATAAGTCTCTTTCTAACATTTGTTCCAATATATTGCAACAACCATTAATCCTACCAAAATTGGAAGCTGTTGTATCGCAACATAATGCTTTAACTTTATCTGCCATATCCCAATCAAATAGAACTTCGAAAACTGCATGGGCTTGCTCTCTACCGGATGAATTCGGTATGACTGGGATTCCTATAATCTGTTCTATATCTCCATCTGTAATAATTATTGATAATCTGTCTTCCCTGTAACTTTCATTTAAAACACTTAACAGTTTACTATCCCAATGAACTACAGGAGCTGTAAAGTTTATGTCCTTAAAATATGACAAGTTTTTCTGCAATTTCTCTGCGCAAACTTTGCCTGCAGCGTTGTATTGTGGTTCGGCTTATAGATAGAGTATGAATGTCAAACTCCAGAGCTTGCGCTACAGCTGTTATTACGTGAACTGCATCCCTGTCGCTGACTTTACACTTATCTAACGCGGCAACTAACTTTTCGGTAATTACATTTTTTCTATGTACCGATCCTCTTTTCTTTGGTTCTGGTGAAGCCGATGATCCTCCATCTTGACATCTTTCTTCCTCTTCTTAATGCATATTATCATCCTCATCGAAACTTTCAAGCAGAGAACTGAAATCTGAAACTGATGCCTCTGGAAAATAATAGAGATTGTTCACACTCTATATATATATAT
>SEYY01002521.1:5000-12500 GCA_009176605.1 Armadillidium nasatum
TAATTTAATATATCAAAAACAAATAATATTTATTTTACTTAAAAGAATGTTAAAAGAAGTCTCTAGAAAATTTTTGTAAACGAAACCGCTCACATGGTATCATATTTTATTTAACATTTCCTCGTTGTCCGAAAATTAAAACCACTTGTATTTTTCATCTCGGCGGCTGAGGCTTATAGAATGGAGTTTGAACAATAAATATTAAATAGAAGATGGTGTCTTCTTTCCAACCTCAAAATTCAGCAAAAATAAAGCTGAATATAATATATATATATATATATATATATATATATATATATATATATATATATATATATATATATATATATATATATATATATATATATATATATATATAATATATATATATATATATATATATACTTTTGGGAAATGATTTACCATATTTGCGGAAATTCATTTCCTGTAATCTGTTGAAAAATGTTCCGAGTAGGGTTTGAAACGCACTGGTGCGGTGCGGTGCGGTGCTGTGTATTTCAGTGCGGTGTGCGGTGTGCTGTGTGTGGTGCAGACTCTAGTGGGCAACGTATATATATATATATATATATATATATATATATATATATATATATATATATATATATATATATATATATATATATATATATATATATATATATATATATATATATATATATATATATATATATATATATATATATATATATATATATATATATATATATATATATATAATATATATATATATATATATATATATATATATATATATATATATATATATATATATATATATATATATATATATATATATATATATATATATATATATATATATATATATATATATATATATATATATATATATATATATATATATATATATATATATATATATATATATATATATATATATATATATATATATATATATATATATATATATATATATATATATATATATATATATATATATATATATATATATATATATATAAATATATATATATATATATATATATATATATATATATATATATATATATATATATATATATATATATATATATATATATATATATATATATATATATATATATATATATATATATATATATATATATATATATATATATATATATATATATATATATATATATATATATATATATATATATATATATATATATATATATATATATGAAAGTTCTTCACCTTGTCAGTATGACCAGCATCTTTTCCCATCTGTTCTCAAGAGCCCCTTTCCTATAGAGCTCTAAAAGATCACATGTTTCGGCTTGTTGGTTCAATGCTAATCTCCGAGCTTTTTTTAAACTCTCAGATAGCGTTTTCACCCTTTTATTGGGACTTCACGTTGTGTTAATTTTAGTTGGTACTTTCTTCTATTCCCCGTTGCCCTATGGTTTACCCATTTAGTGTTTCAAATTTTCAGAGGATATCTCTCGTATACTTTCGACTTTAAATTGAAGTAAGTGTCTCATTTTCTCACCTTCCTACTCCTCCATACGTCCCCTGCTGATTTTCAAGCGTTTTCTCAAACATTATTTTTAAAAATAAATTACAAAAAGGCGAAACATAAATCTGTCTTAGAGATGCTGGAAAGTGCGACTCCAAACAGTGCCTTCAACGACCACTCATGCCATCATTAATTAGGTTTTGAAGGCCTCCCTTAATGGGGTTTGTGCTTGCCCTGGTGAAAGGTTTTCATTGTATATATATAAAGGTTTTCATTGTATAAATATAATTTCTGCAACATTCTCAGTTTTTTATTATACTATGTAACAAAATTTTTGTCTTTGGGAAACAACTTTATTTTCTTATTTTCTTATACCTAGAAGGTATGAAAAATGGCTAATATTTCTTCCAAACTTTGATATTGTGATCAGGATAATGATTTTTCCCAAATTTATCAATTCCAATATAAAAAAGTTGGTGATATTATAATCATTCTCGGTTAAACATAATAAGAAAGAGCGACTTATAACTTAAAAGTAGCATTTGTTTATAATTAGTTTAAATAACATAGACCACAAAGTATTTAGAAGCGAGTGTTTTCCGGGATTTAGGCTTATACAGTAAGTTGCTTTCACGAATCAACCCTCAAACATAGTCACCCATCATGTTTTCGTTATATGATCCTTGGTAGCGTCGTTCAAAGTCCAGAATATGGTGAAGTCGCTCGCCTTGCTCCTCTGAGTACGCTCCCATGTTCTCCGTAAGTTTAGCAAGATGAGCATCAAGGAAATGTATTTTGAGGGATACCCTGCAGCCTATTTTCCTCATAGTTTTCGGCCTTGCGATTCCCAAGGAAGCCCCGAACCACTGCAACAAAGCTGTTCCACGCTACTTTTTCTGTCCTAGTGAGCTTCTTGGGGAATTCCTTGCACTCCATGATCTTTTTTATTTGTAGTCCGACGAAGACACCGGCTTTGACCTTTGCCTCAGACAGCTTAGGGAAGAAGCCTTACAGGTAGATTAAGGCTGAAGACTCTAGAGCTGCGACAAAACTGTTTCATGAGGCCTAATTTTATGTGTATAGGAGGAAACAATATTATATGCGGGTCCAACAGAGACTCCCATTTGACAATGCTCCTCCCAACACTGAACTCGGTTCACTATGACGAGTTCCACCTTTCGTAGTTTTCCGAGGATGCCCTGCTGTTCCAGAGACAAATATAACATGGAAACTTGGTAAAGCTGCCTTGGTGACCCATAAGGAATGTCAACATTTTGAAATCTCCGATAACCTCCCAATTGTTTTCTTCATATTTCAAGGCACTTAGCAATAACTTCACGCTGATGTAATCCTCTCTGAGCTGCACCGAGTGAGCCAAGGGAAGAGATGGATACATGTTCTCGTTATGAAGTAGCACAGCTTTGAGACTCTTCAATGAGCTGTCAAAGAAGATGCGCCACTCGCAGGGGTTACAGGCAATTCCAAGTGCTTCAAACAAACCTGTCACATTATAGCAAAAGCAAAGCCCATCTTGACTGTGTAAAAAGCTGAAAAAAAGTGGCAAAGTTCTCTCTGACTTGCAACTTTCACACATTAATTTAATAAATTCCACTGCTTGAGTCTCGACGTTAAAAGCTCGGCATTGGACTTTGTGAGACCAAGATCTCTGATCAAGTCTTTGATATCTTCTGGTTTGGGGAAATAATGGTTATTTTCCTCAGCCACACTATATTCAGGATCAACGATTTCATTGTCTTTTGATTTGCTGCTTTCTTTGCGACGTGACGTTGGCGCCTTGTCTCGTTCGGCAAATGCTCGAAGGAACTGTGCAATCGTATACCTTCGCCTTTAAGATTGCCTCGAAGCACAAGAGGTGCATTGTCTGCACATAAATTATGCGTGATCATAGACAACTCCAGGCTTGTCCTCTGTGATGGCTCCTTTTTCCAGCCAATTCTGTTTTGTGGAATTCTCTCCCATCTTCTGTGTTTCCTGCCGAATTTAATCTCAAATGCTTTAAAGCCCACGTCAGCACTCACCTACGAAATTTGCGTTAAGTGGGACTTATATAGTTTTTCTTATTCTTTTATTGACTTAACAGCCACTTCTTGATTAGGGCTTCGCCAGTGAGCGGTGGTGTGTAATATATATATATATATATATATATATATATATATATATATATATATATATATATATATATATATATATATATATATATATATATATATATATATATATATCTTTTTGAGGTTCGGTTTATAATTATTATTATTATTATTATTATTATTATTATTATTATTATTATTATTATTATTATTATTATTATTATTATTATTATTATTATTTATTATTATTATTCCTTTATGTAAAAGCTGAAAGTACAGCGTTTGCTAGGTTATGGCTCTTTGCTGGCCGTACGTGTACTTTTTATCCTATAAGTCAAGGTTAGGTTAAGTCGAACTAATTCGTTATATATATATATATATATATATATATATATATATATATATATATATATATATATATATATATATATATATATATATATATATATATATATATATATATATATATATATATAGTAATTAACAATGACAGTGATAAAACACTACAAATTGATAACAAACTACAAAAAAAAACACTAAAAAAAACATGACCAATGATAATGCACTAAAAAAAAAATTTGTATTCCATTATAACACCAATATTTATTTTAAAATTAAATTAAAGGGGTGTGATTAGCCTCTGTATGGAGTACGACTCACACATTTGGGGTGGTTCCACTCATACAGCTCTCCTTGCAAAGGTGGCATCTTATCAATTCTTCCGCTCTCACTAATTCTCTTTCTGCCCGTCGAACTGTCGCGTCACTCTATCAATACTATCGCTATTTCAAAATGGGCACTGCTCTTTTGAACTCTCCCGTTGCATACCTCCTCCATTGAGAAGGGATCATGTGACACGCCTTACTGCGCAGTCTTATCCTTTCTCTACCCAACTCTCTGACCCCAGACTTAACAGCTATGCTCAATCTTACATGTACTTTAATGGTAAAGTCTGGAACACACTTCCTTTATCTGTTTTCCCAACTTCTTTTGACTTGCACACTTTCAAGCTCCGTGTATAGGGATATGTCGGCGTTTAACAATTAGGTTCCTGTGTTGCCCCAACTCTGGTGGAAATTAGTAGGCATCTGGCCTTTGCCCACCAGAGGAAAAAAAAAAGTAGCCAACTACAGAATTTTCTCACACTGTATTTTATATTAATTAATAATACTTTAAAATTTTGAGTTTTTTTTTTTTTTTTTTTTTTTTTTTTTTGTCGACCAAAAATAGTACATATGCGGGATTATTTTATTATTCAATGATAAAAAGAACTAAATTAAAAAATTTAGTTGCTCCTCCACTTGAGTTTCATAAAATAAGTGTTTTTATTTTAATATATAATCGATTTAAAATTTAAAAAATTTTTAAAAGCAGAAAAACCTCCACCCTTTGATGAACAATATCTCTCCAGACTTCATTCCATGGTGTGCAAAAATTTCACGTCAGAAGACCTTCCAATAGCGAGCTTTAATCCACGATCTGAAACTTATATGCAACTGGTGATCGACCTTGTAAATTTCAGACTTCTTCTCTCTTCTCCTCTGACTCTTATTTTTGCCTTTTCGTTCTCTTTTCAATGCGTCCTTACCCAACGTCAACTAGCTCATATATAAGCCTAACTTATGTGATCACGTTTCATCAATTCTATGTCAAATTTCATTATGGAGGGATAGATTTTGCTTAACTCTTCTAATAATCGATTTTTATTTTTGTTGTTGCTACTATTTATTTTTGCTGTAACATCTGCTATCCATCGTGCTCTTTAAAATTCCGTTTTTTTGGATTGTCCTAAGTTGGCTTTTGAACATAATTTATTTTTAGAGGTGAAGTTTGTTTTCTATACGTTCTTGAGAATGGTGGGAGATTTTGAAATGATTTGTTGTATTTATCTTTCATCTCATCAAATTCATTTTCAATCTCATTCAAATTTGTTCTGTTAATTTATTTCTTAAAGAAATTTTGTAACTATTGCCAGGTAAGTTTTGGCTTCATCAATAATTTCCTAATGTATTTTAATATAAAATTCCCCAGCTTCATAGTTTGCCAATTATCCAAGTTCAAGCACTTCTCCTGTTGAATTGTCGCATTGAGTATTGCTTTAAAATTTCAACCTATAAATTCCACTGCATGTTTTCAATATCTACGGCTTTTGTATTCGCATCCTATCTCATCACTTGATAATCATTTAAAAATTCATCAATAGCTACATCAGATTTATGATGAGTTTTGATGGAATTTACACGAACTGATTCATAAGTGTGATATTGAAAGAAAGCTGAAAAAGAGAGAAAAGGTGTTGGTAAAAAATTAGGAAACGCACAAATTGAATGAATTGGATTTGACGGAAGAAAAGATGAAACTGAATTGGAAGAACAATATGTTATTATAAAAAGAACCAGATAATTCATACATGATTCATGTTACACCAGATTCTGCCAAGGCCCGATGTATTACTGATGAAAAAATAACTTTAACTGACGCTAATAGCAAGATTTCCCTTAAAGCAATTCTTTGCTATAGAACTTCAGTTAACACTGGAAGAGTTGGTGGAGTTTTGAGACTGATTGAAATATATTTGGAAAGACCGATACAGTGGTTAATTTGCGTCTTACCTGCAAATGAACTTCCATTCAGACACATATTCTAGGCATACATATGTTTCCACAAAGCATCCAAGCAAATCTTTTCAAAATCTAGTAAATATAATAATGAAAGTTTGAGCCCAGGGTGGTTTTGGATAAAGCCACATCCATGGTGCATGTAGGTTTTGGTACCTAATGTGCCCACTTAAAGACGTGAAAAAAACATTTTAAGATTATGGAGCGTGTACTAAGAAACAACTCGAACTTTACTCATCCTGAGAATGTAATGCTTGCAATGTTAACGGACACAAGAAAAATGTAAGAGATTTAGATATTCAACGAATTATTCTAGCAAGAGCAAAGAATTCCAATGCAAGAGATTTTGAACTGTCTAAAACACTAAACTTTAAGGCAAATGATTATTCAAACATGATTGATTGGGAAAAGGAAAAAGTCACCCAGCCACTTGTTTTAAAGGATTTAACAACTGACCAAATAAAACTAAATTTCTAAATGAGCAAATTAACACTTTGGTTCCACGATACAGCCAGAGTGTAGAGCAGGCAGTAAATATATTTACATAAGCATCACAAGTAGGAATTGGATATGAAAACAGACATGAGTATATTTTTTTGTAATACAGTCCAGAAAAGAACTTAAGGAATTGGACAGCAGAAAACACTGATTCCAATAAGTATTTCTTAATTTTAAAGGTTCGCTGGCTTTTTTTTTTGTTGAAATTTTGAATGTTAATAACATTTTTTTATATTTTAATTATAATCATACCTAACATATATATATATATATATATATATATATATATATATATATATAATATATATATATATATATATATATATATATATATATATATATATACATAATATGATTATATAGCCTAAAGTAAAAATAAAGGGATGAAATTTATAAGTATTGATGATTTTTATTTAATTTTTCCTTAAAGTTGATGGGATAGGGGTTTGCGAAGGTTATTTGTGTGTGTTTTTGATATGTACGTATGTAAGAATATGTATTATGCCTTATAATCAGTCTCCGATTATAATGTTTTGTAATTTTTCAGGAGGGGATGCTGTGCGAGGGGTACGGGGGACGCACAACCCTATAATTTGACATATAATGTTAAAACATCATCCTGACGTCCGTGAACACCATAGTTTTTTGAAAATTTTTTTTGGACCACCCTAAATATATATATATATATATATATATATATATATATATATATATATATATATATATATATATATATATATATATATATATATATATATATATATATATATATATATATATATAAGAGAGAGAGAGAGAGAGAGAGAGAGAGAGAAAA
>SEYY01002521.1:17500-55000 GCA_009176605.1 Armadillidium nasatum
TATATATATATATATAATATATATAAAATGAAAGTGCCCTAATTAATATGCCTAGAATGGTATTATTAGTTTAATTCTTGTTGTAGCAATAAAAAGAACAAAGGAAATGCGAATGATTCCCAAAGGAATTTCTTTTGAAAATAAAAAGACGAAGACAATCTCCTTATATGCAATGAGAGAAATTTAAGCCTTGCAATATTAGCATTTAATGAAATGGAATTAACTTTTCTTCTCTTATGTAAATAGTAATGATAAAAACAATGGAATATAAGTCGCTTCACTTTTATTGCTCATATTTTCGCAAAACAAGATAATTATATATATATATATATATATATATATATATATATATATATATATATATATATATATATATATATATATATATATATATATATATATATATATATATATATATATATATATATATATATATATATATATATATATATATATATATATATATATATATATATATGTTTTTTACAATATCTTTCATTTTAAATAGTCTAAATCTTATTTTACCCAGAAACCAAAATATAAGATCTTTGGGAAAATGTTATGTATAATACCAAAGAAATATTGGTTCAATCCCAAAAGATGTTACACTTTTCTTTAGTGGTTTAATTTCCTTAAAAAAGTTGAAAATCCCCAATATAAGATAAAATATCGTTATTCGTATTTTTTAATATGTGAAGTTCAATAAGTTCTTTTGCATTTTTATATATATTTTATTTTTTTTTTTATTTTTATTAAAAAGGAATGATATTTTGAATATATATATATAAACTTGAAATAAAAAAAGGAACGTTATTTTAATATTATTTAACTTCACATTATGGATTCAAATTATATTTTTTTTTTTTTTTTTTTTTTTTTTTTTTTTTTTTTTACCCTATATTTTCATTATTTAACCTAATATTTAAGGTATTAGAAAAAAGTGTAACATCTTTTGGGATTGAACCGAAATATTTTGCTGGGGACATACCATTTTCAAAATGATAAATTCTATTTATTATATATAGATACTACCTTCGCAGGCTTTAATCCCAATATCTATTTTTATCAATGACTATGAACCAAAGTAGGCTTACAATGGACCTATTCACTTTTTCGTAAACAATATTGGCCCATCCCCAAGGACTAAGGGGCCATTTTGTACATGTTTAATCCTATACTTCCCCAATAGCTCTTTAACTTCCAGTAAATTATAAACTCCGAGAACTCATCACCGATAGAGAGATTTTAAATACGACCCAATAACTTATAAAAGGCAATCTTCCTGATCTTTTATTATGAAGAGGAACTACATATAAAAATTTATTGTTATGATCAATACAAGTTAAAGAATAGCAGCTCCCGTTTATTAATAAAGATATAATTACCAGAGTAATAACTACTATATGAAATGGTATACTTGTTTGAATATTTATGATAGAATGATGGAAGCAAAGCTGGAATTTTATTAAGCTGGCTTGTGGAACAAATACTCGTAACACACTGAACTGACTTTCTGAAATTGAGATAAAGTACAAATTGGGAGACAAATTCAAAAAGTTAATCTGTATGTATACTACTTGTCTGAAAATTAATTTCAGAAACAAGGTTAGTTATAAAACTGAAAGGAAACAACGAAGACAGGATCTTGTGTCTTTACTACTTAGAAAATTCTTTAATTTTGCATCCTTGTTTTATTACGAATTCTATTTCAAACCCTATTACAGATTCTAGATTCCCAAGCCTGAAAAAAAAATTCACCACAAAAGCAAAATTTGAGGAATGAATTTCTCTATGCAGTTTCCCAACAAAAATCGGTTTTAAATATATCAGTGAAGGTTATTTTATTAAGAGTATTGAATGCTCAATATTTAATAAATAAAAAATGTTCTCCGGAAACATTGTTTTCAGCAAAGGCAAAGGGCAACTAACGAATTTTATTTTCAAATATTTTTCATATATTTCAAATATTGATGTTATTTTATTAATAAAAACTACCTTTATTGTCACTAAAATTAAATAAAAGAGGTTTTCCTTTCTATTTCCTGAATGAAACAGCAATACTTCCGAAATATTGTTTTCTTTCAAAGACTCACCTACACACCAAAGAATAAAATCTAAGGCATTTTCATTGCATAGTCTTTCACACCATAAGAAATTGCTTTGGTACTCTATAAATATTTGTTTTTGTAGCATTTTTCGCCTGTAAATCCTGAAATTGAATTTCCTTCCAAGCAAAAATTAAATTTCGTGAGAAATTATGAAGAATGATGAAGAGAACTAAAACAATATTAAAAGGAGAACTAAACGCACTGTGAAAATAAAACTCAGATCTACTAATGGATCTGTAATACTTTTTATTTAGTTTTATTTATCTTATTTAATTAATACTCGTGCTTTTGAAGTTTTTCAGCAATTAATTTATTTTAAAAAATTCTGATGTTTTCTAATGATGGTATTTATTAACTGAAAATTTCCACTCTTCCAAAAGATCGATATTATGTTACTTTTGTCAAAATTGGCACTCTAAAATACAATATTATCCACCAAAGAGATATATGAATAGAAAGAGATCGGCTGCCTGTAATTACAATACTTCTACTAGGACTCATCTTGTTGTTGTTGATTGCTGTCTTTACTAGGAAATGTACTTGTCAATGCCTTGGCTAATCTAAAATCAACATTACGCATTTCAAATAAGTATCTCAAGAGGCTGATGATCTATTCTTAAGGTAAATTTTATACACATTAGAAATTGTTTAAATGTTTTAATACCTCACATGACAGCAATCAGTTCCTTCTCAATTGTAGTATAATTACTTTAGTCATTGAAATTATGCGAGGTATCAATTCTCATCTGCCATCTGATGTTGCATAATCTCTTCCCAGGCTCCTTCCCCCGATGCATCTGTGCTTAAAATCAGCTCTTGATTGCTTCCTGTAATCTGAAAAGTATAGAACTTTATTTTGTAGTGCTATTTAATTTAGATCATCAAAAGTATTTTCATACACTGTAAGTGTATTTTATGATTTTCTTTTTTTTGTGTGTTTTTTTATTTGTTTTACCTAAAGGTTTTGCTATTATTTCAGTATTCTTAATAAATTTTAATTGTCATAAAGTTATACCAAGAAATGATTGAATAGACAAACTGCCAAATTTTTTCACTTGCTTTAATTTTTTCTAAATATTTACCACCTTTTTTATACATTGATAATTAAATGCCCTAGATAATGAATTTATTGCTGAACTAGAGTTCGTGTCTTTAATTTTTCTTTTAGATCTCACTTGCATAACTTACCTATCACTTTGTCCGCTAGTTCTACATGATCATCGAAATTTCCCTCTATTATCAGAATACTGTCGAGATATACATGAAAAATTCAGATATGTGGAAAATTCAGTTTTGTTTGTAAGTATCATGGAAAAATTCGGGCAAGATGGCTGAAATACTGAAAGAACTGTTTTTAAGCCAAAACGTAATCATGGGCAGCCTAAATGAACCCAAACCGCGAGCAGAAAAACTAATGAAATCTCAAGAATTTGCATATTTCTATCTAGTAATAAGAGCGTCTTAGTGCAATGTTTTAAAAAGGTACATCCTGTGGAGGACTTGGATAGTGTTTTGCAAATTTGGTGTCGGGAACCATTCAGAAAGCTTTCGATATGTCTAGTGCAACAGTAAAAGATTCACAGAAATACCGAAGGGCGGAGGACCAAGAATCAGACAGAAGGGAAAGGAGATCCCCAGTAGAGTGTTTCTTGCGAAAGCCATACTGGCGATCTGAGATAAGATTAGAAGAATTGAGATATTTCAAAATTTTCCTGTTAAGGATAGATTCGAAAACTTAAGAACGGAGGTTAAAGAAATGGGACGATAGTTAGAGGGTTGAGAGGGGTCCCCCTTCTTCGGCACAGGCTGAATGAGCGCACGTTTCCAGCAAGAAGGGAAGGTTGAAGTAGAAAGACATAGACGAAAAAGTTTACCGAGGCAGGGTGCAAGCTCGGAAGCGCAAGTTTTGAGAACCACAGTAGGGATACCATCAGGACCGTACGCCTTCTATTTTTTTATTTTTCTAGAGGAAGACAAAACGGCAGTTGTACCGTCAGAAGATACTAGAGGAGTTAAAGAGGAAGAAGCAAAGTTAGAGTTGACATTTTTTACAAAATGCTAGAAAGGGCGTGAGGAAATAGAACCAGAAAGATTGTTGCATTTTAAACGGAGAAAGGAGTTTTTAGTGTTAAGGAGAATAGATTTTGCCCTATTCCGGGATGAAAGATAAGTTGCATGAGTTACTGGAGTTTGAAGAGGACAGTAGTCCCTGATGGCAGCATCCCTGCGGTGGATAGCACGAGAACAAGCAGAGCTAAACTAAGGTTTGTTAGGTTTAGTGGAAGGGAAAGAATATGGAATGTACGCCTCCATGCCAGAGAGAATCACCTCGGTAATGCGCTCAGCACACTCAGATGGACCCTTCCCACGGAAACAGTAATCATTCCATGGAAAATCAGAGAAGTACAATCGCAAGTCAGACAAGTTAGTGGAACCGAAATGCTAGAAACGTCTCCTCGCCGAAGGCGGTTGCCGTTTTTGAGGAAGACTTGAAGAGACAGGACAACTTACGGAGATAAGAAGGTGATCGGATGAACCCAGAGGAGGAAAGAGTTTAACAGTTCAGAAGACTCTAAATTAGAGATAAGAGAACAGATAACATCGAAGCGCACATGTGCCCAAAATCCGTCTTTGGCTGAAAATTTAGGATAGAGACAGTAGGATGAAACAGAGTAGGGCTTGCTATCAGAGCACTCAAACGCCTGAGTTTTGGTTAAGAATAACAGATGAGGTCTAGAGGAAGAGAGGTGGTGTTCGACAAAGAAGAAATTAGTAAAGAGACAGCGAATGTTGCAGAAGTTAATGAAAAAGGAAGATCGTGCACCAGGGCATGTCGGCAAAGAAGTCTTGGTTGCACCAACCCCATCACAGAAGGCCACCAACTCCTAAGAGGTGATGTGGGAAGGAGTGGATGAGGGGCATTTTTTGGATGCCGCTCCTCGTAGCACCTCCAATGCAGTTCTATGTTTCGCCATTTTGTTGTTGTTATATTAAAGGTAATGTAGGAGTAGCGTTTTAAATTTCTAGGAACGTGAGAAGGGAGTTACGGGAAAGAGAAGTGGGAGCATTGAGACTCCAATGTGAGACCATTGTACACTAGAGACCCTCTGAGAAGGTGAAACGCGAAAAATGAACGAACCAAAGGGCAACGGAGTGAAATGGAATGGTCTAGCCCTCTATCACCCCGCTGTTAAGCCCAATGGGGGGGCTTCGAACGGCGCTACGTCCTCCCCCTATATATATATATATATATATATATATATATATATATATATATATATATATATATATATATATATATATATATATATATATATATATATATATATATATATATATATATATATATATATATATCATTACGGCTTCTATGCTTAGGGAATCTTATCTTTATTAGGAACAGAATAACCAGAGCTCTATAAAACATTTTAATATTCGACGTTTCGATAAAACAATTCTCATCTTCAGGAATCTAATAATATAAAAAAATTACTTTAAAATCAGACAATAAAACAAACAAAACAAAATAACGTACAAAATATGGAAAAATTTTATATATATCAAACATTTAAAGAACACATTTTAAAACACTGCTAAAAAATGGAAAGAAGGATAAGAATATATATGTGTGTGTATATATTTTTTTTTGTTTGTGTGTGTGTGTGAGTTTGCATGTATTACTCCAGCGTCTGCGCCCTTTCCTTCAGTTCTTTCGTATGTTTGTTATGTTTTCATGTCTTCATAAATGATCACTTAGACTAATTGTGTTCCTTTCTTAATCTTACTTTTAATCGCACCTGATGAGAAAGATAGTTATTCCTTGAAATATATAGTACGTTCTATAGGATTATCCTATTTCTGTTTTTACCGATCTTAACATTTTGTTAATTTCCCTAATTTGGAACTTATTATTTTTATTGTTATTATTTATAATATTAATATATATATATATATATATATATATAAATATATATAATAAATATATATATATATATATATATATATATATATATATATATATATATATATATATATATATATATATATATATATATATATATATATATATATATATATGGTGACAGGCTCAACAAGCCGGTTATGTGAAAAAAGTAAAACTGATTAAGTCACCAAGATTTTGTCTCGCAAGGACCTAAGAGGTTTCTGAAGAGGAAGCAAATGACAGGTTTTATGGTCTAGGAGGTCACTACACTTTGTTGTAGCGAAGGGGGATAGATCATGAGGCTGGGTGTTTTTCAATTTCCCCTTGTGGAATGCCGACTGGTAGGCGTGTGATAGCCACCACTTCTCTTCAGGACTGTGGAACGTCTGTAGCCTCAGATGGAAGGCTACTTTAAAGGAGGAAACACATTCGAGGGCAAATGGGCTGCCAAACTGGGTTTCCTTTTTGGTAGCAGAGGCGTTGGAACTTCTTCTTGTAGGAGCAGCTTCTTTTGGGCTTCTGCTTGGGACTGCTTCTTTTGGGCTTCTGTTTGGGACGTCTTCTTCTTCTTGCTTGGGACGCAGTTCGGCTGTAGTGGCGGTTTCTTCTTCGGCTCCTTGGATAAAGTGAAAGTTTACCACTTATTCTATACCTTCTGAAAATTATCTCAATATTTGGGAAGGTGTAAGAAAAGTAGAAGAGTTTTCCACTTTATTTATTATTTTTTACAAAAATGTTGTACAAAGTTACCATTATTAAAGTTTTACAAATTTACATTGAAATAGTATACAAAATCTTATTTATTTAATTTAGAAAACATTATTTCTAATATATTTAAATTTTACACATAAAAGTACATTATAATTAAAATTATGACATAAACATTTTTTTATTAAAAATATAGTACAATATAATATAAAATAAATATATTTTTACATTCTAAAATAGTTTCTCATAATGGTTTTACCTTAATTCAAGTTTGGCGCTAAAATGGTTTTGGCGCGAAAATGAGATAAAAAAAGGCGCCAGCAGTACATTAAAAATTTGTTATGGTAAAAATTTACAATTTACATTATATTCTAAATGTTTTATTTTTTAAATTCATAGTTTATATATTTATACATTAATTACAATTACTTTTATCAGAAAAAGAAACTTGGTTTTTATTTATCACTGGTTTTACCTATCTTTTTCTTATTTAAAACAAAATTAACACTTTCACAAGTTAACACTTTAATACTTTCTTTTTTAAAGAAAACGTTTTTTGTATATTTGGGTAACTATTTAAAAGAACTTTTAAAAGGGCACTATATATCAGTTCCCCACCGAGACACGGAGTGAACATCTTCACGGAAGCGTACTCGACGGAGGGGGTTTCTTCTGGAAAGTGTACTCTTGAGAATAGGAACCACTGGATGTAGAGTCGTCGTCGTAGTAGGAACATCAGGTGCATCAGAGGTAGGGATGCATCAGAGGTAGGAACATCAGGTACATCGATAGCTTCTACTGTTACCGAAAAATGCGGGACAAAAGTATCTGCTACGATGTTTTCTTCCTTTTGTTGATGTGATGTATTGGAGGAAGATTACTCTTTGTTTGCAGAAAGGAGCGGTTTGAGTAATAGGAAGAGTCACTTTCGAAGGTGGTTGTTATTTGTGCATTCTTTGTAGGTTTTTTTTTTTTTTTTTTTTTTTTTTTTTTTTTAGGTTGTTTTTTTTTTTTTTTTTTTGTAGGTTGTTTATAACTTCTTTGCAGCAGAAATCCAAAAGGACAAATTGACCGTAAAGCATCCGGTGTAGAATTGCTCCAAAAGACGTCTAACTGCTGTCCGTTATTTGTTAATAAGTTGAGTTGAATTTATTTGAGCCATAAGAATTTGGTAAATGAAGTTAGGCTTCTTGAGGAGGAACATTTTAATGGAAGTACGTGGTTCTTGCGGCAATTATTCTTGTTGTAAGGACAAGAATCCACGCTTGAATGGAGATTACAGAGAAGGTGGGCGGCTTTATTCCATTCTTGCAGCAGAGATGACTGCTTTTCTTGTTCTAGAGGTAGCTGGTAGTAGTGAGAAGCCATGATGACGGGCAGCGTAGTCCTTGTTGTCCAGTACTCCTAGGGTTACCACTTTAATGAGACACTCATAAAGTCCCGATGTTGAAGGGAGTTGTGCTGGTAGGACCAACTTGTGAACGAAATACTGGTGTAGTTGCTCGGCTGGTAGGCCGAACTTTTGGACAAATCGCTGGGTCAGTAGTTGGGCTGGTAGACCGAACTTGTACATGGCCACCCAGTTCGCAGTCAGGTGCCTCAGTTGTACAAAGGAGGTAGCAGCTTCTTCTTGAGTGTTCAGGGTCCATTGTTCAGTTGTCCAGAAAATCTGAACACACTCTAGAGTCATCAATTATATAGAAAGTCCTTGGTAGGTGCAAGCTAGTAGGGCCTCTTGGTGAATGCCGGCTTGATGACCCATGAGGAAATGCCGCCTTGTAGGAATGCCGGGTTTCTAGGCAGCACTTTTCTTCAGAGCCTATGGGAGCGTCTGGATAGCCTCTAATGGAAGGCTACTTTAAAGGAGGAACCACAGTCGAGGGCAAATGGCTGCCAAACTGGGTTTCCTCTTTTGGTAGCAGAGGCGTTGGAACTTCTTCTTGTAGGAGCAGCTTCTTTTGGGCTTCTGCTTGGGACGTCTTCTTCTGGACAGTTTGGCTGTAGTGGCAGTTTCTTCTTCGGCTCCTTGGATAAAGTGAAAGTTTACTATTTATTTTAAACCTTCTTAAATTATCTCAATATTTGGGAAGGTGTAAGAAAAGTAGAGAGTTTTCCACTTTATTTATTATTTTTTAAAAAAATGTTGTACAAAGTTACCATTATTAAAGTTTTACAAATTTACATTGAAATAGTATACAAAATCTTATTTATTTAATTTAGAAAACATTGTTTAATAATATATTTAAATTTTACACATAAAAGTACATTATAATTGAAATTATGACATAAACATTTTTTTATTAAAAATATAGTACAATATAATATAAAATAAATATATTTTTACATTCTAAAATAGTTTCTCATAATGGTTTTAGATTAATTCACGTTTGGCGCGAAAATGAGATCAAAAAAGGCGCCAACAGTACATTACAAATTTGTTATGGTAATAATTTACAATTTACATTATATTTTAAATTTTTTTATTTTTTAAATTCATAGTTTATATTTTTATACATTAATTACAATTACTTTTATCACAAAAAGAAACTTGGTTTTTATTTATCACTGGTTTTACCTATCTTTTTCTTATTTAAAACAAAATTAACACTTTCACAAGTTAACACTTTAATACTTTCTTTTTTAAAGAAAACGTTTTTAGTATATTTGGTTAACTATTTAAAAGAACTTTTAAAAGGGCACTATATATATATATATATATATATATATATATATATATATATATATATATATATATATATATATATATATATATATATATATATATATATATATATATATATATATATATATATATATATATATATATATATATATAGGGATGGAGCGATACCAAAATTTTTTACCGATACCGATACCTACCGAACCGATACCGATACCCGATACCCGATACCTGAAAATATGCCGATACTTGCCGATACTACTACCGATACCACTACCGATACCGATACTTTACTCCTATACAAATTTTTTGCCGATATCGAAGGATACCGAAAGCCGATACCGATACCGATACCGATACTTCACTCCATCCCTAATATATATATATATATATATATATATATATATATATATATATATATATATATATATATATATATATATATATATATATATATATATATATATATATATATATATATATATATATATAATACTGAGCAATCCCAAATATTAGCTTCCGCATACTATTAATCGCATAAATTTTCTTGGCAAGTGAATTGTTCTTTTGTACTGAATTTTTTTTCTTGTTCATGCTAAAAAAAAAAAAATTTATTTTACTTTACATTCTTTCATTCTCTTCTTCGCGTCGAATCAATGAAGATTATTGAATATATTGGGATTTACTTATTTATTATTCCTTTGATCTAATTGTTAAGTACCTACTTTACAAGTTTGCATGATTAATAAACTGGGGTGAAGTGATATATATATATATATATATATATATATATATATATATATATATATATATATATATATATATATATATATATATATATATATATATATATATATATATATATATATATACAGTATACAAAAGGAAATCGCATTGAGAAAGCTCATGAACACTCGCCATGATGTTTAGCTCAAAAGACCCTATCGACTGTGCTTGGATTCATGTACTGTAACATGTCAGTTACTATGTCCTTCAACCAGAGAAAAAATACGTAAGTAATAAAATCACATAAATCGTGGAGTGAAATTTTGTAATTTCAAATCTGCTATTAGGGATTCGAACCCTGACCTCTAAGCTGGTAGGACAGAGTGTTGCCTCTGTTCCACGACAGTATAAACGGATCACATTGAGGAAGCTCATGAACACCCACCATGATGACAAGCTCAAAGAACCACCCCCCTTGAGTGTTCATGAGCTTTCTCAATGCGATTTTCTTTAGTACAATCGTGGTACAGAGGTAACACTCTGTCTTACTAGCTTACTAGTCAGGGTCGGAATCCACGAAAGCAGACTTGAAATTTTAAAATTTCACTCCACTGTTTATGTGGTTTTATATATATATATATATATATATATATATATATATATATATATATATATATATATATATATATATATATATATATATATATATATATATATATATATATATATATATATATATATATATATATATATATATATATATATATATATATATATATATATATATATATATATATATATATATATATATATATATATATATATATATATATATATATATATATATATATATATATATATATATATATATATATATATATATATATATATATATATATATATATATATATATATATATATATATATATGGTGTTCAGGATCTCACCGACAAACTTGTAGGACCAATAGGTCATATAGAGGTGAGCATTTTTTTTAAAGGTACATATACCCCCAATCAGCGGTCTCGTAGTTCTGCGCATCGGGCGAGGTGTGCGCCATGCCCTGTAGCATAGTCCCGGTTTGTTGTTATTCTGCTTCATGTGCGTACAGAGACACTTACCGGTACATCCGCGTTATGTTGTTCGGGTAACAGTAAACATGGACTACGAGTTACCTGAACTGACCAAAATGATAATGTATTACGATGAGTCTATAGGAAATGGACAAGAGGCTCGTCGCATCTACGAGTAACGTTATCCTAACAGGAAACATTCACACCACAGTACCTTTGTTGCAATACATCTCCGCCTACTCGGGGAAAGGGGCAACCTCTGTCCTCAGCACGTCAGCGGTAGAAGGCGTATTGAAAGGACACCGGAATTTCGAGGATGACCTAATCGAGAGATTCAGCGAGGGCTTGTCATCCAGCACGCTGCCGTGGCGCATGACATAAGAGCAAGTGATCTGTCCATTAAGGAGAGCTCTCCGAAATACAACCAAAATGTGTTCCACCTTCAAAGGGCTCTGTCCCTTGAATAGTCGATTATGCACATCCTATGCACTTTGTAAGGTGGTTCTTTCTCGCTGTTAAAATTATTCGCTTTTCTCCACGCACGTGTTATTCACAGATGAAGCCTTCTTTACTCGTAACTAGGGACCGACCGGGGTTGGAATTTGGCCGGGGCCGGGGCCGGGGTCACCCAAATTTGGCCGGGGCCGGAGCCGGGGCCGGGGTACTGGCCAGGGTTTCCTAAAATTTGTAAAGAGGTCAAAAGCACTGAAATTTAAGGTTAAGAAAATTAGATATAAGGTTTATTTAATTGTAAGGAAGGAGTAGAATAGCCAACATTCACTTAAATTAATGATTATATGCATTTTCTCCTAAAAAAAATCAAAAAATTACATTTTTGTATAGTTAAAGTTTAAAAAAAAGTACAAAAATTAAAAAAAAATATTCTAATTCATAATAGTGATTCAACAGGTTTACTTAAGTAAGACCCTAAGGTAAAGTTTGAAAAAATGTAAGATATAAAATTATCAATTTAACCTGTATTTATACATATCATTGTTATTTTATTGCCATGTATCAAACTTGTATCATTTAGCTGCATTATTTAAAAATTATTATTTTGTTTATACTTTCAGTCAATATGGCTAAAAGATCAGCTTCTGCAGTATTTGAATACTGTACAATGTTTCAGGATAGGCTCGAAATAGCTAAATGTTAACATCTGCAGTCAGAAAATTAGAAGAGAACCTCCAGGTGCTACAAGTAAAAAAATTTCAACCAAATCTTTTTGGAGTATCTAAAATCAAAACACAAAGATGAACATTCATTAGCAGAAAAGGAGCGGTCAAAAGAAACAGAAAAGGAAAAAAATCTTAATTCTCTTATATCTTGTTTGAAATTTTTTTTTTATTATTTGACTGATTGAGCTGAAATTTTCAAAGTATGTGAATTTTTTCACGAAGTTCTGAGTTGATTTCGAGCATTTTTTTGAGTCTATAACGATTTGAAACTTATTTGGACCCAAAGTTGAAAAAAATTAATAACTGGATCAAACCACTGGTCCACATGAGCTGAAAATTTAGCTGAATACCTTTGCCCCAATTTCTTGTATTGGTGGGAATAGGTTTTTGATATCACGTCTAGGAAAAAAGTTATATAAGCACTTGAAATTTTTTTTGCGAAAAATCGTACCCTTCTGGAGGAAAAAATTATTTATAAAAAACGCTACCTACTATTTTTTTTTATTTCTGAATATATTGTTTAGAAGAGGGCAGGGCAACAATATTTATTTAGTGCATATTTAAATGCTCTTTGTTTGAAGCGAGATATAGCCTCTCAAACTTTGGGAATTTTTGAAATTTTTGAAGGCTATATCTCAAAACCAACGAATGTCATCGAATAAAGTATATAGAGGAATTTGTAGCCCCACCCCTCCTCTATACACACCAAAAATAGGAAATGTCATTGTTGTTTTTTTTTAAAAAAAATTTGTCTGAAAAGGTGGATTTTTTTAGTTCAAAAATTTTTTTTTTCTCTAGTTGGTCAGTTTTTGGCTTATAACATTTTTTTTCTATAACTCTGGGAACAAAAGTCTATTAGAGACTTTTGTATCCCATTTAATTTTGAATAAATAGTCCAATTTTCAGCTCATTCTAAAAAGTGGTTTGGCACCCAATTAAAAAAGGGTAAAATTTCAAAAAAAAAAAAAAAAAAAAAAAAAAAAAATTTTTTTTTTTTAACCGTAATAGACTCGGAAAACGCTAGAAATGGACTTTTCTTACCGGTAAAAAATCTATATAACTGAAAGTTTCAGCAGAATCGGCTGAAAATTAAAAAAAAAAAAAAAAATTAAGGATAATTTGCCATTTTAACCCCGGCCGGCAACCCCGGTTTTCCCTGATTTTTGGCCGGGGCCGGGGCCCCGGTCGGTTCCTACAGTCGTAACGGTTATTTTAACAGATGAATAGCCACGTCTGGGACAATGCGAACCCACATGCGGTTGATGTTCGGCATCCCAAAAATGGTTTTCCGTGAACATCTGGGATGAAATTGTTGACTGACATTTCCTGGGACCTGTAATCTTGCCAGCAACGTTAACGGGAGCTGCGTACCTACAGTTTTACAGACCGTACTTCCGAACCTGCTGGGTATGGTACCGCTTGCGGTACGCCAACAACTCTTGTTCCTGCATGATGGTGCCCCATCACACTTCTGTACTGATGCATGGGCGCAGCAAACCGTCGATTTTGGGGAACATTGGAATAGACGTGCAAAGCCTGCTGCGTGGCCGCCTCTATCACTTGACTCTCCTTGACTTATATCTTTGGGGGCATGTCAAAGAATGGTGTATGAAACTCCAGTTACCTCAAGAGATCAGCTGTTTACCCGTATCAATAATGCGTTTCACTACATTACCCAGAATCCTGATATACTCCACAGAATTGTATGGTCGTTGCTGTGACAGTATCAGGTATGCAGTGAAGCGCAGAGAAGACTGTTTAACACACATTGTAATGTAAACATTCCTTCCAATAAAATTTTTTGTGCACAACTGTTTCTATTCCATTTAATAACAGTACGAGCGATCATATAATGCTATGCGCATAACTCCGAGACGATGACATGCGGGTATATTTACCTTAAATTTTTTTTTTTAATCTCTGTATGATCTATTGGTCCTACAAGTGTGTTGGTAAGATCTTATAACAATATATATATATTATATATATATATATATATATATATATATATATATATATATATATATATATATATATATATATATATATATATATATATATATATATATTTATTTATATATTTACATTGTTGACATTTTGTTTATTTCATGTTAATTCTGCAAAAAAAATAATTAACCTTGTAAAATGAGTAAATATTTTTTAAAGAGAAAATGAAATTTCACGGCGAATTACATCAATTAAAAAGAAAACATTGATGCATTAATGTAAACAGAAGTAAAAATAACAATTTAATCATACAATGAAAAACTATGAAAGGATTAATAATAATAATAATAATAATAATAATAATAATAATAATAATAATAATAATAATAATAATAATAATAATAATAATAATAATAATAATAATAATAATAATAATAATAATAATAATAATGAGTTTTGAAAATGAAGGAAATGATGAAAATGCTATATAGAGAAACAAATAATAAATAAGTTTATTCTCAAATACTTCAAATTGAACTTCATAAAAAGGAACCTATTGATATTAATTATATCTTACATAAATGTTTTATTTACAAACAAGAAAATTCAATGAAATTATGATAAATTCAAATTCAGTACAAATACAAATTCAAATTCCTATTTTACAAATTCAATTTATTCATCTTTATCTTTGAGGAAATTTTTTGGATGAATATATTATATTTTGTCAACCTAGTATTAATTCACTACTTACATCTATGTTAAATATATTCATCTAAATATGTTTTATTTCACAATCACCTAAACACGGGCTCAATATAAATACCCAGCTATGTTGATAATGCCGGACGGGAGCGGGAACGGAAGAGTATGAAAAAAAAAATCAAAAGGAGCTAGAAGATTAGCTCGACAAACTATTAGAAGAGGAACTTGAAGAGGAACCAGGTCAGGAAAAACTAGAAGAACTCAATCCTGACAGAGTCCTTTGTTAACTTCTTTAGCCTTTCTTTGGAACTCAAATCGTTATTGATGGTCTTCTTTTTGTCTCTCTTACCATAATAACCAAAATAATATTAACAGAATGAAGAAGAATGATAGATAGAAAGGAAAAAGTATGTTGTGAAGGTATGTAGCACTTAAGTGCCATAATAATAATAATAAATTAATAATAATAATAATAATAATAATAATAATAATAATAATAATTATAATAATAACAATAATTATTTCAAAATTATTTCTTATAGTTAAAAAATTACTACTTTAATAATAGTAATAGAAATAATAATAATAATAATAATAATAATAATAATAATAATAATAATAATAATAATAATAATAATAATAATAATAATAATAATAAAAATGACAACAATATTAAAATCGTAATAATGTACTGCAGGGAAGATATGATGAACTTAGGTAATCTAAGACAAATAATAATAATAATAATAATTAATAATAATAATAATAATAATAATAATAATAATAATAATAATAATAATGAAAGAATTAGTAAGTGTGTGTGTGTGTGCAAAAATGATGATTATTAAATATAAAATATTTCTTTCATTGAAATTGTTTTTAAGTTTTATTAATTTATTATTTATTTAATATTGATAAAATTGATGTTGTCAGATAAAAGTAAAGATGAATAACCATTTTGCTAAATAAAATATTCTAAAATATATAATAAAATAATTGTTGTGCTAAATGTTTTTTGTAAAATAATATTTATTTTTTTTTTTTTTTTTTTTTTTACTATCAGTGATTTAGTATATATATATATATATATATATATATATATATATATATATATATATATATATATATATATATATATATATATATATATATATATATATATATATATATATATATATATATATATATATATATATATTATATAATTACTTAGGAATTTATTGTCATTTCTTTTTATTATGATAATATGGTATGGTTCAATTATGTATGGAACAAAATATCGGCCAAATGGCCGCCGCGACCTCGGCGGCACACCTCCATCCGATGGTCCAAATTTTCGATGACGCTGAGGCATAATTGGGGTTCTATGCCGTTAATGTGCCGAATTATCTCATCCTTTAGCTCTTGAATTGTTGCTGGCTTATCGACGTACACCTTTTCTTTCAAATAACCCCAAAGAAAGAAGTCCAACGGTGTCAAATCACATGATCTTGGCGGCCAATTGACATCGCCACCACGTGAGATAACACGGCCATTGAATTTGTCGCTCAAAATAGCCATTGTTTCGTTAGCTGTGTGGCAAGTGGCACCGTCCTGTTGAAACCACATATCGTCCACATCCATACCTTCCAATTCGTGCCATAAAAAGTTCGTTATCATCTCACGATAGCGAACACCATTCACAGTAACTGCCTGACCGGCCTCATTTTGGAAAAAATACGGCCCGATGATGCCGCCAGCCCATAAACCACACCAAACAGTCACTCTTTGTGGGTGCATTGGTTTTTCGACAATCACTCTTGGATTAGCATTCGCCCAAATGCGGCAATTCTGCTTATTGACGAATCCACTGAGGTGAAAATGTGCCTCATCACTGAAGATGATTTTCCTCGAAAATTGATCATCCACTGTTGCCATTTCTTGCCACCATTCTGACCATTGACGACGTTTTGTATGGTCAAGAGGCTTTAGTTCTTGAGTCAATTGCACCTTGTAAGCGTTTAAATGCAAGTCTTTATGCATAATGTTCATCAACGACGAGCGTGAGAGGTGCAATTGTTGGGCACGACGACGAGTTGAAGTGGATGGCTCCTCAGCCACACTATCGCGAACAGCAGCAATATTTTCTGCAGTACGAGCTGTACGAGCATGCACTGGTCTTTTCAAATCTCCTACAGACCCGGTTTGCTCAAATTTTTTCACGATTTTTCCGATTGTACGCACATTTGGACGATTAAATTGACCAAAAAAATCACGAAGTGCACGATATGCATTTTGATTTGAACGCCCATTTTCATAATAAGCCTGAATAACTTTAACACGTTGCTCCATTGTGTATCTTTCCATGGTTCAAATTGAGTAAGTCTGAAATTGAAAAAAGTCAAATGAAATGCAGTAAAAAACTTGACGTTTAGGTGTGGTTCACATTCAACATCGGCCCATACAATTTAACCACCCTTTATATATATATATATATATATATATATATATATATATATATATATATATATATATATATATATATATATATATATATATATATATATATATATATATATATATATATATATATATATATATATATATATATATATATATATATATATATATATATATATATATATATATATATATATATATATATATATATATATATATATATATATATATTATATATATATATATATATATATATATATATATATATATATATATATATATATATATATATATATATATATATATATATATATATATATATATATATATATATATATATATATATATATATATATAATAATAATAATAATAATAAAAATAAAAATGACAACAATATTAAAAAAATGATAATGTTAGTCATTTTATAATGAAAGACTCTTGAATGATGTCATCAAATAGTCTTAAATACTTAACAAGTTCGAAAGTAATATCAATACATTATATTTACCGATATATCGTTATAAATAAATAATACACGTAGATATGTTGATATATCAAATTATTATTTTGAAAATCCATTGCATACGATGCTAAATGTATTTCACATTGTGACTATCAACATTGAATAAATTTAGTTATAATTTTCAACATTGTTATGCTTAAAATAGAGAGTAATAGAATAATTTTTTATTTTTTTTTTTAATTCGGACAGGTTTACTGTATATTATAGTAATGCAATAACTTGTTACTAAATTTATACTATTTAAATGAACATCTGATCAGAGGCAGCAATACTGTCCACTTCAATGTACTACTCTGCAAAAATTGTCCAAACGAATCGTTGGGACAGGTGGATAAAATGTCACTAAAATTTTCAATACACAAAAGACATGTTAAGTAAGCATAAGAAAATCGCTTCACCGATTTATTTCCTAATAAGAAAATAAAATTCTGAAAAAATTTGCTGTTACATCTTTGCCACTTGTTCCAGTGATTTGCTAGGACAATTTTTGCAGTGTGGTAAAATTATTAGTTGTATATGAAAAACGTTCGATAAATGTGTACATGCGCACATGTGAATATGCTTATATATATATATATATATATATATATATATATATATATATATATATATATATATATATATATATATATATATATATATATATATATATATATATATATATATATATATATCAGTGGCGGCTCGTGTAAGCTTGGCAAGGAGGGGCTGCAAGTTATATATATATATATATATATATATATATATATATATATATATATATATATATATATATATATATATATATATATATATATATATATATATATATATATATATATATATATATATGATTCGGTCGTCGTCGAGAGTAGATGTGCCTAAAAGTAGATGGGAAAAGAAAAGCGAGAAGAATCAGAAAGAAGATTGAGGAGAGAAAAGAAGAGAGAAGGTTTATGCATTAAGATAGTACTGAACAAAATTTTTAAAAACTAATAGCTAAAATTTATTTTAAAATTTGAATTTTAGAAAATATTTTTGCATTAAAAAAAAAAAATAAATTAAATAAGTTTCAACAAATCTTACAAGATATTGGACTTTCGGCTTCTAATGAAGAATTAAATTAAATTAAATTGAGAATTTGAAGTTTGGAAACAGGAGTTTGAAAATCGACGACAGGATCGGATCATGTGAAGAGAACTAAATGCAAGGACGACAGGACTAGCCATCCGGCCTTGTGATTACTCTGTCAACGGCTTGTAACTACTCCAGAACCAGCATTGGAAGCCATAGCTCGAAGAAGCGCAATCTTTTGAAGACCCCTGGGAGAGAGTATTTAGAGGTTAGTTTGAGAACGATGCTGGTCCTACTGAAAGAGTAAAAACCCTACCTGTGAGTTTGATAAGACTTATGGACCAGCATGGAGACCAACGAGCCGAAAAACATGATCTTTTAGAGGGCTTTGGAAGAACTTCTACAAGCAGATGGGGAAAGATGCTGGTTCCACTGACAGACAGGGTAAAAACCCTTCCTGGGAGAGGTTGTAGATATATATATATATATATATATATATATATATATATATATATATATATATATATATATATATATATATATATATATATATATATATATATATATATATATATATGTGTGTGTGTGTGTGTGTGTAAAATTTTCAAAATTTCAATATATATATATATATATATATATATATATATATATATATATATATATATATATATATATATATATATATATATATATATATATATATATATATAATAATTTCAAACGTACCTTATTTATTCTTGAAAACTTGCTTATATTCTTATTTAAAAATAAGATTAGTTCTTCGAATTTTAGATGTCGAAAAGTTTTCAATTATTTTTTCATTGAAATCTGGTATTTTACAGACCATTTCGCTCTCTATTGAAATCATCGTTAATACATTCAATCTCTCGTTGCACATGGTACTACATTTAAAAGTTTTTATTCTCTTCAAAGTCGAGAAACATCTCTCTGCTTCAGACGTCGTCATCGGAGTTGTAATTGCTTTCATATAAATAATGTTTTAAAAGCATACTGTCATATTACACCAAATTATATAAATTTCAAATTTTTTTACACTATTCTTACTCAATCGCTAAATTTATCTTCCTTCAAAATTGGAAAAATTTATTCTCACAAAAACAGACACTGCCAAACGTACGTCTTTCAACATAAAAAAAACAATTATTACGTACGTATTAAAATTATTATAAGATTTTTTTCTATTCCCAATTATTCTTACTTAAAATTCTGAGAGGATTTCAAAAATGTTATCCTTTTTAATGTACGTTTAGTAGTTTTTGTAATATTTAAGTATGTAGAAGTGCAGTCTGGCATAATATATATATATATATATATATATATATATATATATATATATATATATATATATATATATATATATATATATATATATATATATATATATATATATATATATATATATATATATATATATATATATATATATATATATATATATATATATATATATATATATATATATATATATATATATATATATATATATATATATATATATATATATATATATATATATATATATTGAACAAGAAAAAAAAACATATAAATCTTGTAATTTTTCTTCCACAATTAAAAAAACAACCTCCCTCGACATGAGACTTTAAACAACTGTCTTAGTCTGTTTATATTCATTTTGATCTGTACTTAAAAGGACAGAAAGACAAACTAGATACTTGATAAAAACTGCTATTGCAATTTTGCATTGTTTTTTTCGTAAGTTGCCATATCTGTCTTATTATTTAAGAAGTGATAAGTTGGCCTAAATTAGGACTGAAATTTTATAGCCCATATTTTATATAATGGCAATGCTTGAAAAATAATATCGTACCCAAAAACTTTGCAGTTGCAAAATGCATTTACTTCTTATTTTCTTTAATGATTTATACTTTTTATGTATTAAGTTGTTAAAAAAATGAATTTAAATCACTTTTCTCTGACAAAAATTTCATATTTATATCAACATCCTACGCCTGGTATTTTTAATTTGGAGGGGCTGCAGCCCTGGAGCCCATAATGACGAGCCGCCACTGTATATATATATATATATATATATATATATATATATATATATATATATATATATATATATATATATATATATATATATATATATATATATATATATATATATATATATATATATATATATATATATATATATATATATATATATATATATATATATATATATATATATATATATATATATATATATATATATATATATATATATATATATATATATATATATAGAAATACTGAAACAGATAAAAAGATGAAAAAATTTTTAATCAGGTTTATGGACTTATAGTATCTAATGTTATTAACTATAGATGGTTAAAGTGAAAAAGAAATCTTGTGATTTTTACCTCATTACATCTCTTCAATATAAGGCAATAATGGTGCTTAACGTAAGTCATAAAAAGTGTTAGTCACGGAACTGAAAGATTCGATGTGTTGTATATTGTACAGAGTTCTCTGACTTTGACTTTGACTATTGCTTCGTAACAGATAACGTATACAATTATGATAATGATAATGAAATGGCTCTTTCGATATTAACATGGTTACCATATCTTAATTGGATTAAGCCTGATGTTGTATTTGCTTCTTTGTTGTTCATGACATTGAAATGCGAATTTATACATAAAAAAATCAAATGGTAGAAAACAAATACCCTTGATTATAATAAACAACTCAAAAGTATTACAATGGTAGCCAAATAACAACTATTGTTATCAATTAATAATAATAATAATAATAATAATATATAATAATAATAATAATAATAATAATAATAATAATAATAATAATAATAATAATAATAATAATAATAAAGTTGCGTTTCAAATTTTACTCTATGTATTCGGAAACGATAAAGACGTCGAAACTATGAAAAATTTGTCGCTATGGAAACGATCTTAGATGTTCATTCGATGTAAATACTACTACTATGACTAATAATAATAATAATAATAATAATAATAATAATAATAATAATAATAATAATAATAATGATAATAATAATAATAATATAATAATAATAATAATAATAATAATAATAATAATAATAATAATAATAATAATAATAATAATAATAATAATAATAATAATAATAATAATAATAATAATAATAATAATAATAATAATAATAATTTCAATTTCAGTTTCTCAAACTTTATTAATTTACGAGTTTTCAGTCTTACAGTAGGTCTTATACTACTAAATAGAATAATAATAATTTTGTGACTGTTCATTTCTCTGAAAAGGAATTGTTAAGAAAATAATAATAATAATAATAATAATAATAATAATAATAATAATAATAATAATAATAATAATAATAATAATAATAATAATAATAATAATATAATAATAATAATAATAATAATAATAATAATAATAATAATAATAATAATAATAATAATAATAATAATAATAATAATAATAATAATAATAATATTCGATTGGGATTGGAACATAATGTCACATTATTCTCACCAAAGTATCCGCTTGAGACCAAACACTTTTTAGGACCAACCTTCTTTTTGTGACAAAATGTCCCAGTTTTTGTGGTTGGCCAGAAATAATGTCGCATAACTACTTACGTGACAGCAAAACACATATTTGATATATTTGTTGAATAATACTGAAATCTGGATATATATATATATATATATATATATATATATATATATATATATATATATATATATATATATATATATATATATATATATATATATATATATATATATATATATATATAGGCACAAGTTTTTTTGAGGGAACTCTCTCTGAGTTTTTTTGAGAGAACTCTCTCTGAAACTCTAAAAAATACCCTAAAAATTTTAAATACATTAAAAAAAAAAAATTTATTGTTTTTTTTAGGTTAGGAAGATTGGAAAGATTAAGTTAGGTTAGGTTAACTTAGGTTATGTTAGGTTAGGTATGTTAAGATACGTTTGGTAGGTTAGGTTAGGTTATGTTAGTAGTAAAACTATTCATAATAAATTTATAAAAAATGATTTTAATTTTACCCTAAATTTTTCATTTATTTTACAGCGCTGAAAAAAGTTCCCTCAAGTAAACATGAACCTATATATATATATATATATATATATATATATATATATATATATATATATATATATATATATATATATATATATATATATATATATATATATATATATATATATATATATATAGGCACAAGATTCTTTGGAGAGTCAAATTTTATTCTAAAAAAAAATACCCTAACAACCCTCAATTTATTTGAAGAAAATTTGTATTTCACCTTAAAACTTATGTAAGGTGAAGAAGTGAAAATAAGGTTTAATTCTATATTTAATTTTAGTTTTATTATTTTTTTTTTTTTTTGTTATATATTCGATTTTTCATTTCTTTCTCGTTTAATATATATATATATATATATATATATATATATATATATATATATATATATATATATATATATATATATATATATATATATATATATATATATATATATATATATATATATATATATATATATATATATATATATATATATATATATATATATAGAGAGAGAGAGAGAGAGAGAGAGAGAGAGAGAGAAACGTTTGGTTTGGTTAGGTTAGGAAGGTTGAAAGGATTAAGTTAGGTAGGTCAGGCTAGGTTAAGTTAGGTTAGGTTAGGTTAAGTAGGTTAAATTAGGTTAAGTTAGGTAGGTTAGGTTAGGTTGTTAGGTAGGTTAGGTTAGGTTAGGTAGGTTAGATTAGGTTGTTAGTGGTAAAAGCATACATGTTGTACTTGAATAATAAGGAAATTAATGGATTCGTATCTTTGTGAGTTTATGTGGCGCAAGAGAAATTCCGGAAAAAATTTATTCATAACGATATTAAAGGATATCGTTAATTTTTAATTTAGTTTATTTTTATGATATATATATATATATATATATATATATATATATATATATATATATATATATATATATATATATATATATATATATATATATATATATATATATATATATATATATATATATATATATATATATATACTATTTTAATAAAAAAAAAAAAAATTTACTTCTTACCCTTCAATATTTTGGACACTTATTAACACGTTTTCCCTAATATGATTTTTATTTTACCCTCAATTTTCTAGCTTTTATTCTCAAGCTGAAAATGCGACACCTAAAGTAAACTTATATATATATATATATATATATATATATATATATATATATATATATATATATATATATATATATATATATATATATATATATATATATATATATATATATATATATATATATATATATATATATCAGACTGCACTTTAGCCACCTTAAATATCTCAAAAACTACTAAACGTACGTTAAAAAGGATAACATTTTTGGAATCCTTGAAGAATTTTGATAAAGAAAATAATAAAAGATGTGAAAATAAGTTTTAAAAAAATTCTTTTTGTACGATAATTAAGGAAAAATCTGTCATGATTATTATTACTATTATTAATCTTTTTTTTTTTTGACAAAACCAGTTTGACTTATTTAACCTGACGACTGAAGATTACCATGGAATAGAGACCTAACTGATAGTTGGTATGTTGCCGTAGGATCATAGCCTACTGCCATATTACACCAAAAATAAATATATTTAGCATTTTTTTTGCAATTTTCTACGCAAATTTATCCTACTGCAAATTCTCGAAATTTGACTCATAAAAAGACGCTGCCAGACGTGCGCTGCCAGACGTACGATGTCGTCCATTGCATTAAAAAACCATAAATTACGTAGTTATTAAAATTAATACAATTTTTTTTTTTTTTTTTAATTCCCAATTTTTCCTAATCAAAATTCTTCAAGGATTCCAAAAATGTTATCCTTTTAACGTATGTTTAGTAGTTTTTTAGATATTTAAGGAGGCTAAAGTGCAGTCTGGCCATAATATATATATATATATATATATATATATATATATATATATATATATATATATATATATATATATATAATAGACGAATTATTTGTTTATTAGTTATTGCCGTTGACCATCTTTGTACGCCTGGTAGCGACAAAATTCCCTACAAATGGTAAACCTAAGAGGAAAAATATTATTAAAATTAAGGTTTGAAATACGTGTTTATATATATATATATATATATATATATATATATATATATATATATATATATATATATATATATATATATATATATATATATATATATATATATATATATATATAGAGAGAGAGAGAGAGAGAGAGAGAGAGAGAGAGAGAGAGAGAGAGAGAGAGAGAGAGAATTTTCCGCATACCAGGATTTGAAACCATTGAAAATAGCGTCGTTGGGAAACAATGAACAGACACCCTACCACCGAGCTACGCCGACTCCCCAAAAAACAAGACATAGTATAGCGGTTTTCAAGCTCTTCCACTTCAAATCACTGTGAGAACTCTGTACCTATTAGAATTCATAGGAGGGTGCTCGGAACCCCTACTGGGGCTACCGGCATTCTGCTGGGGTGCTCCTGGGTTACAGGAGCAACCAACCAAAGTCAAGCAATTGATGCGAAGAAATTAGCAATAATAAGACAGAAAAATTTTCCGCACAACAGGATTCGAAACCATTAACAACAGCGTCGCTGTTAGACAATGTCGAGAAGGCCCTACCACCGAGCTACACCACTCAGGAGCACCCCAGCAGAATGCCAGTAGCCATATTAAGGGTTTCAGGCATCTTCTATAGATTCCAATACGTATCGAGTTGTTACAGTGATTCTAAAAAAGAGCTTGAAAAGAGCTCTACTATGCCTTCTTCTTCTTTTTTTTTTTTTTTTGAAATTGGGTAGCTCGGTGGTATATTGTCTAACGGCGACACTGTTGTCAGTGGTTTCGAATTCCTGTTGTGCGAAAAATTTTCTGTCTTATTATTGCTAATTTCATCGCAACAGTTGTTGTGATCCATGTTGGAGTTGCTTCTTTACTTTGGTTAGTTGCTTCTGTATCTCAGAAGCACCCCAACAGAATGCCAGTATCCCCAGTAGGGGTTTCAAATATCCTCCTATGGATTCCAATATATATATATATATATATATATATATATATATATATATATATATATATATATATATATATATATATATATATATATATATATATATATATATATATATATATATATATATATATATATATATTTAAACATCCAAACTATTTTTGAGATACTTATATGCTTTTGATATGTAAATTGATAATAAAATATAAGTAATTGATAAGTCTAATAATAAAAGTCTCGTCACCATTCTCAGTAGAAGAGGCTATGCAGAGCAACCCCATCCCCCATTCTCACCCCTCAGAGAAATTTCCTAGTTACGTCAACGATTATTTTATTCTCAATTATAAATATCACGAAATGACAATAATTTAAGGTCACTGAACTTGCCCATTTTTTTTTCTTGTTGTTCTCTTCGTGTTTTTCTAGTATTAAGGAACATTAATTTTAGTGCTTATACTTTATATAATTACCCGATAGCTTATTTATTTTGTTTTATATGGATATTTTCATGGTGTAATAATTGTAATTGTAATTGTTTCAATTATTTGACTTATTCCATTTTGGAATATTCAACCAATTTCATTTAAAGCACTGATATATATATATATATATATATATATATATATATATATATATATATATATATATATATATATATATATATATATATATATATATATATATATATATATATATATATATATATATATATATATATATATTAAACAGGAAGATTAAATTCATAATCTGATATTACTTTACCAATCGTAATATTTTAAGCTTTTTATCAATTTTAAAAAAGTTGTTTTGAAAATGCATATTCTGAAAGAAAATATTTTTAATATTTTATTTCTGTTCCTTTAGATTAAAAGAATATTATTTACAGGTTACATCAAAAACCTCCCTCCACCCTTTCAAGGTACTATAAAGTTCTCCGAAAAATTTATATATATATATATATATATATATATATATATATATATATATATATATATATATATATATATATATATATATATATATATATATATATATATATATATATATATATATATATATATATATATATATATATAGCGCGGATACTTATACCCACCTCCACTTCCCTTTACAAAAAAAAAAAATAACGAAAAAGAAAAAAAAAGCATTTTTTTTAGCTAAAATGAATTATATATATTTATATATATATATATATATATATATATATATATATATATATATATATATATATATATATATATATATATATATATATATATATATATATATATATATATATATATATATATATATATAATCGTATTTATAAAAAATAGCTAAAAAAAAAAAATTTTTTTTTTTTTTTTTTTTTTTTTTTTTTTTTTTTTTTTTTTTTTTTTTTTTTGAGAAAGGAAATGGATGTGGATAGGAGTATCCGAGCTACTAATTTCAATGGTAAAGTAGTTAATTTAATTAAAAACTAAACATTTCTGAAACTGGTAAAATAGCTTGCAAATCATGGGAGGAAACGAATTTTTAATTGCTTTACAATTATTATGAAGTAAAGATCGACATTAATTTGCCGCAAACAGGATCCAGAAGTCAGGTTTTGAAAATGTCATTATTCTTTTTGCAAAGCTTCCTGATATGACTAATTAGAAAAATTAATATTTTTCAATACAGCATTAATTATTAAATAATATATATATATATATATATATATATATATATATATATATATATATATATATATATATATATATATATATATATATATATATATATATATATATATATATATATATATATATATATATATATATATATATATATATATATATATATATATATATATATATATATATATATATATTTATATTTTTTTTATTTTTTTTTTTTTTTTTTAATTTTTTTTTTTTTTTTTTTTTTTTTTTTTTTTTTTTTTTTTTTTTTTTTTTTTTTTTTTTTTTTTTTTTTTTTTTTTTTTTTTTTTTTTTTTTTTTTTTTTTTTTTTTTAAATAGTTTATTTTTTTTTTTTTTTTTTGGAATTCATAGAGCTCATTGGTATATCAGTATCAATAAAAGAAAGTCTGTAGGCAATGCAATGTGGAATATTTGAAGTTTAGATTTGCTCCATTGACAAATAATTTTCAGCAGCTATTATGTCTTTGTGAAAAAGTATTTACATACGAAGCTATGAAACCATTCAGGCCTTCTGACCATCTAAGAAAAAGGCACCCTGATAAAGTAAAAGAAGACTTGCCTTATTTTAAAGCAATTCGAGATAAATATCATAATAGAAAGTCCATTCAAACAATGCTTTCTAGAGCTAAATCGAAAATTGATGATGGTTTAATCTGCTCTTATAATATCTCAAAAATGATTTCCAAATCACGGAAGCCTCTTGAAGAACTACTTTTGCCAGCTATAGAGGAGGTACTTCGCACTGTGGTACATCATCCTTCACCAAGCCAAAATATTAAAACAATTCCGCTTAGTAATAATTCTGTTCAGAGGAGTATTGATGAGATGGCCGATAACATTGAAGAAACCTTATGTACCATACTAAAAACTTAAATTTTTTTAGAGTTAGACTAATCTACTCTGACTGGCAATGAATCATTAATTTTAGGTTATGTCTATTTTATTAAGGATTCGAAAGTTGTTCAAGAGTTATTTTTGCAGAGGATCTTGAAATAGACACCAAATGCCAATCAGTGTTTTCTACTGTAGAGCAGTATTTCAAAAAGAAAGAAATTTCAATGAGAAATACTTTTGATTGTGCAATTGACGCTCACCACCACTAACAGGGAAGTAAAAAATGGTGCAATGTTCTTACAGTGAGTGCACTGTGTCATTTATAGACAAAATTTAGTTGCAGAGAACTTAAAGTGACCGACTTTATAAATCCCTTGGCATTGTTATCACGTCAGTAAATAAAAGTAAATCTGATGTTCTTAATTCCCGATTATTTCGACAGCTCTGCAACTTTAATGATGATGAATTTGAACGTCTGTTATTGCATACTGAAGTTAGATGGCTATCAAAAGACGATTTCTTAAAACTATTTTATTCTCTCTTTAATTCTGTCACCAAATTTTTTCAATAATCGAAAAGTAGCCATTTGAGTAAAGAACTCGAGATCTGCAAATGTGATATTACGTATATAACTAATTTATATAAAGGAATGCCAACATTTAAAAAAATATGGATATATCGATTATCGATAATTTTTAAAAATATCAAATTGCCTCGATACTATCGGTTAAAAAATATCGATATAGCGGTTTTAGAAAATATCGCTTTAATTATATATATATATATATATATATATATATATATAATATATATAATATATAAATATATAAATATATAAATATATAAATATATAAATATATAAATATATAAATATATAAATATATAAATATATAAATATATAAATATATAAATATATAATATATATATATATATATATATATATATATATATATATATATATATATATATATATATATATATATATATATATATATATATATATATATATATATATATATATATATATATATATATATATATATATATATATATATATATATATATATATATATATATATATATATATATATAATAATATATATGATCATGACATAGGTTAATTATTAATGTATTTTATCACATATATATTTATTAATATTATTATAATACTGTGATTAAGAACTCATTTGTGGGAGTGAAAGGCTGAAGGCCATGTGCACGGAATTTTAGAAAGATCATATACTTTATTCCCTCTCCCCTACCCCTCACTTCCCACGATCCCCAACTCCCAGAGAAATATATAGCGATTTCCTCTTAAGTTCAGCTCCTGCTTGTAAGCCTATTTAGTTCTTTTCCTAAATATTTTTAATGAAGCTTCCATAATATTTACCTTAAAATAATATAATAAATGAAAGTGAGTTCACTGTTTGTATGTTGTTGTTTAAGTATCTTTCATTTATCTGGCAAGACTATTTACAAATCATTTTCTAATTTTTTTTTCAATAGCTCTGGTATATATTTTGTTCCCCATTTTTAAATATCTCCAGTTGTATTCCCCCTTTGTCTGCCAAATCTTGAAAGAGAAACTATATATATATATATATATATATATATATATATATATATATATATATATATATATATATATATATATATATATATATATATATATATATATATATATATATATATATATATATATATATATATATATATATATATATATATATATATATATATATATATATAGAGAGAGAGAGAGAGAGAGAGAGAGAGAGAGAGAGAGATAAGATTAGAAGAATTAAGGTGTTTCCAAATGTTCCTGTTAAGGATAGATTCGAAAACTTTTGAAAGAACGGAGGTTAAAGTAATAGGACGATAGTTAGAGGGTTGAGAGGGGTCCCCCCCCCAGGCTGAATGAGGGCACGTTTTCCAGCAAGAAGGGAAGGTCGAAGTAGAAAGGCAGAGACGAAGTAGTTTACCAAGGCAGGATGCAAGCTCGGAAGCACAAGTTCTGAGAACCACAGGAGGGATACCGTCAGGACCGTACGCCTTCTCAGTGTTAAACTCAGAGAGAGCAGAAATGACATCTTTAGATGAAATTATAATGTTAGGCATAAATGAGTTGGAGGGAGTTGGAGGAGGAGGAATAGCCCCTGAATCGTCTAAGGTAGAGTTAGAGGCAAAAGTTCGAGCTAAGAGTTCAGCTTAAGTAGAAGGTAAAATAGCAGTTGTGTCATCAAAAGAAACTAGAGGAGGAAAAGAGGAAGAAGCAAAGTTAGAATTGACATTTTTTGCAAGGGCGAGAAGAGGAACCAGAAAGATTATTTCATTTGCGGAAGAGAAAAAGAGTTTTTGGTTTTACGAAATTAGTCTTACACGATTCCGGGATGAAATATAAGTTGAATGAGTTTCAGGAGTTTGAAGACGACTGTAATATCTGAACGCAGCATCCCTGTGGCGGATAGCGCGAGAGCGAGTAGAGTTAAACCAAGTTTGTTAGGTTTAGTAGAAGGGAAAGAATATGGAATGTACGCCTCCATGCCAGAGAGAATCACCTCGGTTATGCGCTCAGAACACTCCGAGGGACCTCTCCCACGAAAGCAGTAATCATTCCATGGGAAATCAGAAAAGTACAACCTCAAGTCAGGCCAGTTAGCAGCATATATATATATATATATATATATATATATAATATATATATATATATATATAATTATATATATTATATATATATTATATATATATATATATATATATATATATATATATATATATAATATATATATCAAATACAAGTAGCGTTATGTATAAGGGCAACTTCTGCTAAAAGGTCATTCATAAGAAATATTTTTTAAATAGTTTTTAGAGACTAGACTCTAAAATAGTAATTTTTGAGACCAAGTTCCTAAAGAAAGTCGCTCTCCGGCGCCGTAGTTCTGGGCCGAGACTCTGAAAAAGTACATTTCAAGAGGCAAGTCCCTGTCGCTATTGTTAGAAGTAAACCCTAAGACGTATTAATCCGTTAATATCTCAATAACTGTAGAAGATAGCGAGAAGTGACAAGAAACAAAAATAGTTACTTATGATTGTTTTTACCCTATAAGGACTTTTCCATTGCAAAAATGATCTCCAATATATACTAAAATGTACTTACCGTTTTTCAGATTTTGAAAAAAAAAAAAAAAAAAAAAAAAAAAAACTCATAAAATCGAAAAGTTGATTTTTTTTCCTCATTTCTGAGAGGTAGGCTATCAAAAATAAGATCTACTGTTTTATCTTCATGAAAATGCTTAAAAAAAGTATTAGAAAAAAATTGAGAAAAATTCTCAGTTCCTAAGTAAGTCGACCCTCATATTGCACTTAAACGCCTGAAAACATGAGTTCAAAAAGATAATTTCAGTCTTAGTTAAGTATGGGCCGATTCTCTTAAGTTTTAATAGTTGAAAGCCAGTGAAACCATTTTATTTTAAGTTTAACTTCTGAAATATTCCGATCAAAGTTTGTGTTAGTTTTCAACTTCTTACAACTTTCTTATCAATAGGTAGATCAGCTCGATATTTTAGACTCACAAGGATTTCTGACCCATGATTTCAAATCAGTAATCCTGGTTCTTCTGTATATACCGTTTTTGAGTTAAAGGCCGACTTACATACCAAGGTGATTTATCGTACTTTCTGAGCATACAATAGAAAATTGTCAACTTTGTGGGCCTATATCTCCTCAGCCACAGCAGATAGAGGAACTATCCACGAAGGTTCCAAGTTTTAAAAGACACATGCAATTCAGATATTGTATATTTTTGCTCTATCTTTTGTGATTTAGAATTTGTAAGATATGAAAGAACTTGATTTCGACAAAAAATTTTAATAATTTTTTTTGAGGGGCCATATGTCCTAAACGGAAGCTCGTAAAATCCTGTTATTCATTTTCTGGCACAGCATGTCGAAATTTATGAGCATAGATGATTTAAGGGATATTTAAAGTTTAGCTTACATGGCATCCGTTGTACATTTGAAAAGCATGAAAAGTTAAAAAAAAAAAAAAAAATCTTATTTCAGGTTTGAGAATTCTGAGTCTGGAGTCCCTATCCCTCTACGACGTGCCGTTAAAGGGGACCCCAGATGCTCGTCGATCTTAACTTATGACACAACCTATCGTATTATAGGCCGATTGTACCATGAAATATGCGTCCGTGTGCCAGAATGCAAAATTTGGCTTTCCCTGTTTTAAACTACTTATTTAAACCGAACTATAGCGGTTAGAGAATCGGATAATATATAATTTGATGATCCATGAAACGTACTATACTGGTTTAAAATTTCAAGGGTCTAACTATTACGGTTTTTAAAAAGAAATTAAGGTTTCAATGAGAAGCAGTAGCGGCGTTGAAGCCCACGCGGACCCCGCGCTGTGGGAGGGCTCCAAATTTTGGGACCCATGATAGATACTTGTGCAAGTATAGAAAGAAATCCAGAGAGATAAAAAAAAGCAGTTATTATATATATATATATATATATATATATATATATATATATATATATATATATATATATATATATATATATATATATATATATATATATATATATATATATATATGTATATATATATATATATATATATATATATATATATATATATATATATATATATATATATATATATATATATATATATATATATATATATATATATATATATATATATATATATATATATATATATATCCAGATTATATTATATATATATATTAGTATATATTGGTTTGGCCTCCCCTTTGTTCACCAGAGAATATATAATATATATATATATATATATATATATATATATATATATATATATATATATATATATATATATATATATATATATATATATATATATATATATAATCATGAGATATATACAAAATAAATATAAAATAAAAAGTATAAGATAAAAAAATAAAAAATTTGAATGTTAGTTATGTTATCCATGGCATTGGGCAACTAGATAAGTTTCAATAATTAAAGTCCAGGTGAAGAAAAAAAAAAGTAATAATAGTGAACACAATAACAAATAAGAAATAACAAATAACAATAACACAAAAACAAATATAAAGACAAAAAAAAATGAAATATTAATTTAAATTTAAAATTTGATCACATTATGAAGCACATAAATTAATGAAAAGATCATGAGAATAATTTAATGAATATATATATATTATATATATATATATATATATATATATATATATATATATATATAATATATATATATATATATATATATATATATATATATATATATATATATAGGGGGAGGACGTAGCGCCGTCCGAAGCGATGAAAGTACCCCCCATTGGGCTTAACCGCGGAGTGATAGGGTGGCCTAGACCATCCCGTTTCACTCCATTGCCCTTTGGTTCGTTCCTTTTCGCGTTTCACCTTCTCAGAGGGTCTCTAGTGTACCCTCGTCTCACATGGGAGTGTCTATGCTCCCACTTCTCCTTCCCCCAACTCCCTTCTCACGTTCCTACAAATTTACAAGCGCTTACTCCTACATTACCTTTAAAATAACAACAACAAAAAAAATGGCAAAACATAGAACTGCCTCGGAGATACTACGAGGGGAGGCATCCAAAGAATGCCCCTCATCCACTCCTTCCCCCATCACCACTTGGGAGTTGGTGGCCTCCGGTGAGGGGGTTGGTTCCACCAAGACCTCTATGTTGACTTGCCCTGGTGCACGATCTTCCTTTTTCATTAACTTCTGCAACATTCGTGGTCTCTTTACTAATTTCCACTTTGTCGAACAAAACCTCTCTTCTTCTAGACCTCATCTCTTATTCTTAACCGAAACTCAGGTGTTTGAGTGCTCTGACAGCAAGCCCTACTCTGTTTCCTCCTACTGTCTCTATCCTCAATTTTCAGCCAAAGGCGGATGTTGCGCTTATGTGCGCAACGATGTTGTCTGTTCTCGTGTCTCTAATTTGGAGTCTTCTGAATTCTCTACTTTATGGCTTAAACTTTCTTGCAACTCTACAACTAAATTTATCTGTTCTGTCTACTTATCTCCTAACTCTACAGACTATCCAAAATTCTTCGACTATCTTAACTCCAAAATAAAACACATTCTTTCTTCTTCTCCTTTCTCTGAAATCATCATATTAGGTGATTTCAATGTTCACCACCGCCAATGGCTTTAATCTAGTTCTCACTATCCAGCTGGTGAACTCGCCTTCCAATTTTCTATCCAGAACAACCTTGAGCAGTTGGTGCATCTCCCTACCCGTATCCCTGATCGCCTTGGTGATGAACCCAACATACTTGATCTTTTCCTAACTTCTTATCCTTCTCCTTACACTGTTAAACTCTTTCCTCCTCTGGGTTCATCCGATCACCTTCTTATCTCTGTATCTTGTCCTGTCTCTTCAAGTCTTCCGCAAAACGGCAACCGCCTTCGGCGAGGAGACATTTTTGGCATTTCGGTGCCACTAACTGGTCTGACTTGCGGTTGTACTTTTCTGATTTTTAATGGAATGATTACTGTTTTCGAGGGAGGTGTCCCTCTGAGTGTGCAGAGCGCATAACCGAGGTGATTCTCTCGAATAGAGGCGTACATTCCATATTCTTTCCCTTCTACTAAACCTAACAAACCTTGGTTTAACTCTGCTTGTTCTCGTGCTATCCGCCACAGGGATGCTGCCTTCAGGGATTACCGTCGTCTTCAAACTCCTGAAACTCATGCAACTTATATTTCATCACGGAATCGTGCAAAATCTATCCTTCGTAACACTAAAAACTCCTTTCTCCGTAGAAAATGCAATAATCTTTCTGGTTCTACTTCCTCACGCCCTTTCTGGCATTTTGCAAAAAATGTCAACTCTAACTTTGCTTCTTCCTCTTTCCCTCCTCTAGTATCTTCTGACGGTACAACTGCCGTTTTGCCTTCTTCTAAAGCTGAACTCTTCGCTCAAACTTTTGCTTCTAAGTTCAACCTTAGACGATTCCGGAGCTATTCCTTCTCCTTCAACCCCCTCCAACTCATTTGTGCCTAGAATTATAATTTCTTCTAAAGACGTCATTTCTGCTCTCTCTGAGCTTAACACTAAGAAGGCGTACGGTCCTGACGGTATCCCTCCTGTGGTTCTCAAAACTTGTGCTTCCGAGCTTGCACCCTGCCTTGGTAAACTTTTTCGTCTATGTCTTTCTACTTCAACCTTTCCCTTCTTGCTGGAAATGTTCGCTCATTCAGCCTGTGCCGAAGAAGGCTGACCCCTCTCAACCCCCTAACTATTGTCCCCTTTCTTTAACCTCCGTTCTTTCTAAAGTTTTTGAATCTATCCTTAACAGGAAGATTTGGAAACATCTCAATTCTTCTAATCTTATCTCTGATCGCCAGTATGGTTTTCGTAAGAAACGCTCTACTGGTGATCTCCTTTCCCTTCTCTCTGACTCTTGATCCTCCGCTCTTCGGCATTTCGGTGAATCTTTTGCTGTTGCGCTAGACATATCGAAAGCTTTCGATAGAGTCTGGCACAAAGCTTTGATTTCAAACTTCCCTCTTTCGGAATCTATCCTTCTCTCTGTGACCTTCTCTCTGATTTCGATTCTGGTCGTTCTATAGCAGCAGTTGTAGATGGCCACCACTCTTCCTTTAAATCTATTAATAGTGGTGTTCCTCAAGGATCTGTCCTATCCCCAACACTTTTTATGCTTTTCATTAATGACTCTTCTTTCTGTTACTTCCTCTCCTATCCACTCCTATGCCGATGACTCCACCCTCAATTACTCTTTTCAGTTTGAAAGGCCCCCCTCTCATCAACAGTTACTAGAGGCAAGGAGGATTGCCATGGAGCAGCTGACCTCTGATCTATCTCGTATTTCTAATTGGGGCAGAGAGAACATGGTTGTTTTCAATTCCACCAAAACTCAATTCCTCCATCTCTCCACTCTACCCAATCTTCCACACAACTATGATATCTTCTTCGAAAACACTCAACTCAGACCTTCATCTGTTCTTAATATTCTTGGTGTTTCCTTTTCTCGTGATATTTCTTGGAAAGATCACATTACCTCTCTTTCTAAACAAGCTTCTAAGAGGTTAGGTGTTCCGAGGCACCTTTAGTATTTCTTCACTCCACCCCAGTTGCTTGCTCTGTATAGGGGTGTTGCTCGCCCCCGTATGGAGTATGCGTCACATAATTGGGGTGGTTCCACTCACATAGCCTCCTAGAAAAGGTGGAGTCTAGAGCTTTTCGTCTTATCAACTCTCCTGCTCTCACTGATTCTCTCCAATCTCTTTCTGCACGTCGAATTGTTGCGTCACTCTCTCTATACTACCACTATTACAATGGACACTGCTCTTCTGAACTCTCTCGTCGCATACCTACTCCACTTTGAAGGGCTCGTGCAACTCGACTTTCTACACAGTCTCATCCTTTCTCTGTCCAAATCTCTGACCCCAGACTTAACCGCTATGGTCTGTCTTACATGTACTCTACTGGTAAAGTCTGGAACACACTTTCTTCCTCTATTTTCCCAACTTCCTATGACTTACACACTTTCAAACGTCGTGTATCGGGTCACGTCGGCCTTTAATATGACCAGGCTTTCGTCTTTCCCACTAACTTCTGTGGAACTTTGGTAGGCCTCTGGCCTTTTCCCACCAGAGGTGATATAAAAATATATATATATATATATATATATATATATATATATATATATATATATATATATATATATATATATATATATATATATATATATATATATATATATATATATATATATATATATATATATATATAAAAATAAAAATATTATATAA
>SEYY01002521.1:60000-68313 GCA_009176605.1 Armadillidium nasatum
GAACTTTTGGACGAATCGCTGGGTCAGTGGTTGGGCTGGTAGGCCGAACTTGAAAATGGCTACCCAGTTCGCAGCCAGCTGTCTCAGTTGTGTATTGCCGCTTCGAAGGAAGGGCAAAGGGAGGTAACAGCAACAGCTTCTTCTTGATCCCTGGATAGTTGTTTCTGAGCCATTTGCTGTGTTAGATAGTCGAGGACATAAGAAACTGTCAAACTATCTATACACAGTTCTTGAAGGTGGCTCTTCTGTGGGCGAGTTCTTCTTTTATTGGGATTTCATCTTCTTGGTGCTGCTGCTGTTTCTGCTTCTTTCTTCCTTCTGGCTAAATTATCTCTGTTCTTTGCTCTATTAGATTTCTCATTTTTAACAAAAATTGCTTAAAAAGTCATTATTCTAAAAGTTTCATAAATTCACATTGAAATAATATACAAAATTTTATTTCTTTTAATTCTAAAGTATTATTCAATAATATATTTTTATAATACAAAAAAATTTACATTAAAATCGAATTTTTGAACAATAACATTTTTTTTATTACAAATTTAATTTAATATTTTATAAAAGAAATATATTTTACATTTAATAATAATATTTTAAAATTGTTTTCCCTCCGAGGTTTACTTAGCGCGCAAATTGCTTTTAAGCGTAAAATAGAAATGTAGGGAAGAAGTATCTTTTTAAAATTTTTGGTTAACTATTTTATAAAAACGAACACTATATATATATATATATATATATATATATATATATATATATATATATATATATTATATATATATAATATATATATATATATATATATATATATATATATATATATCGTGTGCGAGCAATATACGTATAAATATAAAGTATGCATACAAATGCAAACTGACCTGGCCTCCCCAATTTTTTTTCTGATATAAAGAAAAAATATGAAAATTATCGAAAAATATTATAATTTAATAATAAACAGCTAAAAAATTACAGTGGATAACTCCAATAATTTCTTGGAAATATAAATAAATATATTATAATTAAAATATCTACAGAGTTTTTCGTCCAACCCTGAAAGAAAAGTGCCGCAGCTTCAGGGTTGATGATGCTATGAGTCAGGCTCGTGTAAAACTTACCAGCTCTTGATAAAGTCAATTACAGGGCTTTATTCCGATTTCTTAACCCTCCATTTATTCAAGCGTACACGGTTTTATACAACAATCGCACATTTAACCCCATGTAGCACGTTTATTGGATGAGGAAATGGACACCGCTAATTTTACGCGCTTAACAATCTTCGATCGACTCTCTTTATCTCCACAATAAGGCGGAAGTTTTTCAGCAACTTTTGTGCAGTAAAAATATGTTAGGAAAACCATCTGTCACCTTCAGTGACATGAGGTTTATTGAGGCCATACCTGAGACGGTAAGTGCGGTGTTAATAACTTGTACCGATATTTCTTTAGGATGTTCTGGGCTCTCTGGCAAACAACGTTTTGTCTCTTGTTCCATCTACTCCCACCTTCGCTCCAATAGCTACCGAACACCCTTCTCGTGGTCTTTCTATTATGTATTTTTCTCTCTCTGCAGCAATCTTGAAAATGGATCCTAGTTATGGATTGAAACGTAGATAATGTTAAGATTACTGTCAAACATGAACTTGCATCTGATTATTTTTATTAGATGCTGTATTTTAAGTCAATATAATTTTTTCATTATCATGCTATATTTATTCTTAGCCATCTTTATATATATATATATATATATATATATATATATATATATATATATATATATATATATATATATATATATATATATATATATATATATATATATATATATATATATATATATATATATATATATATATATATATATATATATATATATATATATATATATATATATATATATATATATATATATATATATATATATATATATATATATATATATATATATATATATATATATATATATATATATATATATATATAGAGAGAGAGAGAGAGAGAGAGAGAGAGAGAGAAGAGAGAGAGAGAGAGAGATTGCATTACGGCAATTGCGTTCGTAAATGGACTTTGTGTTAACATCAAAGTTTTGAATAATTGAAGATATATTGAGCCTTAAAGTTGGAAATGGTTTCTTTATTTCTTCAAAAGTTTGATCCGGAATCGTGCAAGTGTGAACAATCTTTTAATCTTTTTCCAACATTAATTATATTTCGCATCCAAACTTTTCCCATTGAATATATTCCACCAAACCAAAGGGAAATTCCACATTGCTCTTATTAATAAACCTTCAGAATGCTAATCTTTATGAAAGTTTCCAGCGAAAACACATACACCTACGTATATATATATATATATATATATATATATATATATATATATATATATATATATATATATATATATATATATATATATATATATATATATACATATATATAACACCGCTCGAAGGCAGAGCCCTATTCAAGGAGGGGGTATATTAATAATAAAATAATAGAAAGTTCCACCTAACGCAAATTTCTCAGGTGAGCACAGACATGTGCCCTAAAGTAATTCAAATTAAATTCATAAGGAAATACAGAATGAGAAAGAATTCCACAAAACGGAGGTGTCTGGAAAGAAGGAAGGCACCACAGCGGACAATCCTGGAGTTGCCTATTTTCACACAAAATTCATGCGCAAACAATGCACCCCTTGTGCTACGAGGACATCGTAAATGTGGAGGTATAAGAGTGGTCAGTTCCCTCGAGCATTTGCCGCTGTAGTACCTACTGAAAAGAGAAAAGGCACCAACGGCACATCACAAAGATAAAGAGTTAAGTGAATTAGTAAAGAACACGGAACAGGTTATAAGTCTTTTAGCTTTTGACTCAACCCTATCCAAAAGACGGGTAAAACCTGAGCCATCCAAGATATGAGAGCAGTACTCCATACAAGGGTGGATGAGACCCTTGTATAATTGGAGTAACTGAGAAGAAGGATAAAATTCTCGCAGTCTAAACAGAACTCAAAGCTTCTTTGAAGCCGCCCTAGCAACCATTGTGATGTAAGGTTTCCAAGACATTTTTTTTGTTTATATGAAGAACAAAGGGGTTTATATTGTCAACAGGAGAGATGGGAGAACCGTCGAAGGAGAAAGAAAAGTTAGGAGGTGTCGTTGAGAGGGAGATTTCGAGAAGTTGAGTTTTTAAAGAGTTGAATTCCACAGGGTTGAGACGACCCCACTGGGAAATTCTATTCAGATCTGCAAGAATGGAATCGGAAAGATGAAGACGAGAGGCAACTCTAAATGCAAAGGAAGGAGCAGATTTGAAATGGGTAGAAGAATGGAGGGTTGAATCATCGGCATATGAATGGACAGGGTTAGATGAGCAGCTGAGAAGATCATTAATGAAAAGTAGGAATAGAGTAAGAGACAAGACAGAACGCTGAAGAACACCACTATTGACAGAAAAGGAAGAAGAAGTCGCCACATCAACAACAACAGGAATGGAACGATTTGAAAGAAAGCTAGACATAAGTAAGAAAGTAAGCAAAGAGAAGGAGGAAACCCAAAGGAGGTGAGCTTGGAAAGCAGTGACGCATGCCATTCACGGTCAAATGCCTTATATATGTCAAGCGCCACCACACAAGTCTCCCCATATTCCCTAAGGGCAGAAGACCCTAAATCTGTGAGATAGGAAAGTATATAACCAGTAGATCTCCAAGGTTGAAGCCAAATTGGCGATCAGAAAGAAGGGAATGAGATTCCAGATGATCCAAGAAATGAGAGTTGGAAAGGGTTTCAAAGATCTTAGATAGAATACAAGTGAGAGCTATAGGACGGTAGTTAGAAGAATCAGAGCGGCTACTCTTCTTCGGAATAGGCTGGACCAATTGCGCGCTTCCAACGCTGAGGGGAAAGTACTAGTATTGAGGCATTGAGAAAAAAGTTGAACAAGGGACAGAGCCAGCTCAGAAGCACACTCCCTTAAAACTCGGGGAGGAATACCATCCTGGCCGCTTGCCTTCCTAACGTTCATAGATCTCAGAATTCCATGCACTTGATCAAACCTAATCACAGGTAAAGGCATAGGACATCTGAGAGGAGAAAAAGTAGGAGGATGGTTTCCGGAGTCGTCCAGGGTTGAATTAGAGGAGAACAGGTCAAAGTGATTAGCTTTTTCAGTTGGAGTGTTAGCAACAGAACCATCAGAGAGAATAAGAGAAGGAAAGGAAGATTTACAGAAGTTGTTAGAGATATTTTTGGCAAGAGGCGAGACCAGAAAGATTTATCAGTAGGAGAATTAAGGAGCTCAGCACACCTTCTTTTGGCGAAAGTCGGCTTTGCTTGTCGAAGAATATCCCTGCAATGATTCCGAGCTAAATGAAAAGTAGCACGAGTGATAGAAGAAGGAAAATTTTTTCACTCTCGATACTCGATGTCTCTAGCCTGAATGGCACGAGAGCAAACGCAATCGAACCATGGATTCTAATGATTGAAAGATTTAGATGAAGAAGGGATGAATCTGCTCATCCCATCAACGATTACGGTCTTTACCACAAACAGGTCCCTCTAGTAATAGTTAGCATAGATCCAACGCAAAGCATCCCAGTTAGCCCAATCAAAGTGCCAGAAGACACGCTTAGGGCAGTGTAGAACAGTTGGAGAGAAATCAGGAAAATTAAGAGTAATTAGATTGTGGTCAGATTTACCAATAGGTACGAAGACAGCGTATTTATAGAGAGAGGACTAGTAGTAAGCATAAGTCAAGAATGTTTAAGAATTGGTTGGGACTATCCGGAATGTGTGTTAATTCTTTAATCATTTGCCCCAGATCGTTGAGAATGCTGAATTATTCGGCCTCCTCCCCTCCTGTATCAGTATGAGTGGAACCCAACCATTCAGTGTCGTGTACTTTGAAATCTCCTAAATAGAGGACCTCAATATTTGGATGCGAAGATGTAACAGTCTTGTGAGATGTAGTTAAGATAGAAAAATCTGTTCTATTAGGAGAATAGTAGTAGAAACACAAGATTATTGTAGTGGTAGGAAGAAAGATTTAAACCATAGAACATCGAAATTAGGAGATTCAAGATTTATAAGACGTATTATTGGAGGGTTATTGTTAACGTAGGCACAAACTCCACCCTTAGAACGGAAATTATGAAATAAGTTACAGTTGGATATATTAAAAAAAATTGGAGGAGGAATTCTTAGATATCTGAGGCTCAGAGAAGTGCAAAAGATTAGGATGAGAGTTAGAGAGGTGATATTCTACAGAAGCTAAATTAGAGCGTAAAATTCGCACATTGGTAAAGTTTACAGAAAACCCACACCTGTTATAACAATTATAATAAACAAACAGACGAACAATCAAGTAGAATGAAAAACAAGCAAACAGTTAAGCTAACTAACAATCAAACAAGCAAGCAAACAAACAAACGGACAGAAGAGCAAGAAAGCAGTCAAACAAACATTCAGACAAACAAACAAAATAAAATAAAACTAAAATAATATGTCGCTAGAAACAAATTTTAAAACGTTAAAAATTAACTATAAAACTATTTAACTATAAAACTGCTACTATTTACAACATAAAATATTCGAAAAACCTATTTTAAATTCAATTTAGTTCAAGTTGTTCGGTGTCGAAAATTTTACATAGATAGGAAATATATATTAATATATAATATATATATATATATATATATATATATATATATATATATATATATATATATATATATATATATATATATATATATATATATATATATATATATATATATATATATATATATATATATATATATATATATATTATATATATAATAATATATATTATTAATATAATAATATATATATAATATATATATATATATATATTATATATATATATATATATATATATATATATATATATATATATATAATATATATATATATATATATATATATATATATATATATATATATATATATATATATATTAAAAAAAAGTTCGCATCTCACTGGCTATGCCCCATTCTATTGGAGGAGAGGACTTTCTAGGTAGGATCATTAAATTACTTAGCGGTATTATAATGAATTATGTTTATAAATATACTAAAGATATAAGCGGAACCCTTTGTGAATGGCTGCACCCCTTAAGATGAAGGACTTCATATCCTGTCTTCAATACTTTTACACTATAGCGATAGATAGTAATACTTTGGCATTTCTCAGTAAAAAAAATTAAAACCTTAAATAAGACTAAAAAATGTGGAAAAGGGAAAAAATCAACTCGCTGATGAGTATGAAATGTGTTTGTCAAACGTCGAGTGCGAAAGCCCCATTGATACATTACAGTTTTTAATTTAAAGACTTTTATAAGAAGAACAAATGAAATGAAAAAAAAATGAAATGAAATTTTTTTTCTTAATGTACATTTTCATTTTAATAAGGACATGAACATGTCAAATAAAAAGATTTATCTTTAAGCATTTGTATATTTGTAAAGAGAAGAAAGAAGAGAGCCCTAATTAATAATGAATTTAATGTAAATTATCATATAAAAAGACATTTGTAAAAAAAAAATTATTTCATTTATAAATTTATTAGAAATTGTCTTTACACAAACACACACACATACACACACACACGCACACACACGCACACGAGCACACACACACACACACACGCACACACACACACATATATATATATATATATATATATATATATATATATATATATATATATATTATATATATATATATATATATATATATATATATATATATATATATATATATATATATAATAATATATAATAATATATATATTATATATATATATATATATATATATAATATATATATATATATATATATATATATATATATATATATATATATATATATATATATATATAATATATATATATATACACAAAGGAAGTACCGCAGTCCAAAGCGATGAAAATTCCACACCATTGGGCTTAACCACTGGGTGATAAGGTGGACTAGACCATTCCGTTTCACTCCGTTGCCCTTTGGTTCGTTCTTTTCTCGTTTCACCTTCTCATAGGGTCTTTATTGTACTCTTGTCTCATATTGGAGTGTCTATGCTCCAACTTCTACATCCCACACTCCCTTCACATGTCCCATAAATTTTCAAGCGCTTTCTCTTACATTGCTTTAAAAAAAAAAAAAAAAAATCAAAATGGCGAACCATTAAATTGCCTCAGAGATGCTTGGAGGGGCGGCATTCAAAGAATGTCCTTCATTCACCCTTACGGTGATGAGGTTGGTGCCACCAAGATCTCCAAGCTGACTTGCCCTGGAGTACGGTCTTCTTTTTTCTTTAATTTCTACAACATTTGCCGTCTCTTGTCTTATTTCCACTTTATCGAACACCACCTTTCTTTTCTACACCTCATTTTTATTCTTAACTGAAACTCAGGTGTTTGAGCGCTCTGACAGCAAACCATACTCTTTTCCTCATACTGCTTCTATCCTCAATTTTCACCCAAAAACGGATGTTGTGCATATGTGCGCAACGATGTTGCCTGTTCTCGTGCCTCTAATTTGGATTCTTTTGAATTCTCTACTTTAGGGCTTAAACTTTCTTCAAACTCTACAATTAAATTCATTTGTTCTGCCTATCTATCTCCTAACTCTACAGCCTATAAAAAAATTCTTCTACTGTCTTAACTCCAAAATAGAACATATTTTCTCCTTTCCCAGAAATCATTATTTTAGGTAATTTCAATGCTCACCACCGCCAATGGCTTTCATCTAGTTCTCATAATCCAACTGATGAACTTGCCTACGATTTTTCTATACAGAACAACCTTGAGCAGTTTGTACATTTCTCTACCAGTATCCCTGACCACTTTGTGATGAACACAACATACTTGATCTTTTCCTAACTTCTTTTCCTTCTCCTTATACTGTTAAACTCTTTCATCCTGGTCATCCGGTCACTTCTTATCTCTGTATGTTCTCCTGTCTTTTCAAGTCTTCCGCAAAAACGGCCCAAGCCTTCGGAAAGGAGACATTTCTGGCATTTAGATGTCATTAATTGGTCTGACTTGCGGTTGTACTTTTCTGATTTTTCATGGAATGATGACAATTTCTATGGGAGGAGTACTTCGGAGTGTGCAGAGCGCATAACCGAGGTGATTCTCTCTGGCATGGAGGCGTACATTCCATATTCTTTCCCTCCTACTAAACATAACGAACTTTGGTTTAATTCTGCTTGTTCTCGTGCTATCCGTCGTAGGGATGCTGCCTTCAGGGATTACCGTCGTCTTCAAAATCTAGAAATTCACGCAATTTATATTTCATCCCGGAA
>SEYY01002523.1:0-7500 GCA_009176605.1 Armadillidium nasatum
AGAGAGTTATGAAGAAACGCAAGAAATTCATAAAAACAAGAAATCAAGTGTTCCAACACTCGGGTCAAATAAAGATAAGGATGCTTTAGAAAATGTAAGTTTCTTTTTGACTCAACTTCAATTGAATTGGAACCTTCATTTCGCAGAGGCACAGAATTATGTTGATAATCGAGTGTATGATCTAATCAAACCCGAAAAACAACCGACTGATAAGGAAGTTACTATAGTGGATGATTTCATAGACAAAAAACTGAAATATCTAGAAACGAGTCAGTGGACGGTTAATGATTTTCTTTGGGCAAAAAGAGCAGTCATTTGCAAGAAAACATTTTGGAATGCCCGTAGAGTGAATGAAGTTGCAAGTTTAACTTCGGAAAAATGGGAAGATGCTTTAAACAATAAATGGATGCCAAATGATTTATTAAAATGAACGATAAGAAAGCAAAACTTCTTCTAAAGTCATATAAATTAGCTTGGGTGCGAGGAAAGGGGAATTCTCGTGTTCCCATTTTAATTCCAAAAACATGTATTCTATCTATTTTATAGCATTGCAAGATAAAGAGATTAGGACAAGAGTAGGAATTAATCCTGATAATGTATTTTGTTTTCCACATACACAAAATTCTGAAGCACATGCAGATGGGAGTAGCGACATAAAATATATTTGTTCAAAAGCTAGCCTCCCTCATACTATTAATTCCACGAAGATGCGTCATCGCCTTTCTACGATCTTTGCCAATAAGATGCCCAAAAGTCACTTGGATGCATTTTTTCGACATATGGGACATTCGGAGGAAATGAGCAAGAAAAGATACCAGGCTCCACCATCAACTCAAGAGATATTGCTTGTTGGAGGGGATTAACATAATAACAAAAAGAAAAAGAATTAGAATGTCAGCAGTTAAGCAAAATAGTGAGAAACATGGTGGGTGTGAATAAAAATATATAGCTATTTTAAGATTGGTATTAGGATTAGGATCAAGGAGGAGATAAAGGGAAAAGGGAAAAAATATAATTATATATATATATATATATATATATATATATATATATATATATATATATATATATATATATATATATATATATATATATATTATATATATATATATATATATATATATATATATATATATATATATATATATATATATATATATATATATATATATATTATATATATATCTTTCATTATTTGTTCTTTTTGTTTTCGTTTTTATTTGTAGTTTTATTTTTAACTACCTATGTGTTTTCTACTGTCACTCTATATTTGTAATCTGCACTGTATTTCTTATCATTGTTATTATAATTATTATTATTATTATTATTATTATTATTATTATTATTATTATTATTATTATTATTATTATTATTATTATTATTATTATTATTTTTATTGTTTTAATTTTTTATTTTTATTTTTATTTTCCCTTTTATTTTAATTTTCTTTTCTTTCATTTCCATTTTTTTATTTATTTTTTTACTTTTATTTTCCCCCTCATTTTTATTTATACTTACATTTCTACTTTCAGTTATATTCTCATTTTCTTTTCCACTTTCATTCTTAATTTCGTCTTTACCTTAATTTTCATTTCCACTTCCATTTTTATTTTCATATTTTTCATTTTCACTTTCATTTTTACGTTTAGTTGCATTTTTATTTTCACCTTTATTTTCATTATCACTTTTAATTTTATTATTGCTGTTATTAGGCTTGTTTATTTTTGTTAATTTTTATTTTTATTTCTATTTTTTTCATTTTTGTCATTTTTATAATCACTTTTATTATTTATTATTTTATTATTATTTTTTATTATATTTTTTTTTTATTATTTTTTATATTTATATTTTTATTTTATTTATTATTTTTATTTTTGTTTCAGTTGTGATTATTATTATTGTCATTATTGTTATCATTATTTTTTATTATTATTATTATTAATATTATTATTATTATTATTATCGGTATTATTATTGTTATTATTATTATTGTTTTTACTATTTTTTTAATTTTTTTATTTTTGTTCATCTTTTATTATCGGTATTATTTTTAATTCGTCCATTTCTAATTTGAATTTTTTAATTTTTAGTTTTTATTCTGCTAATTATAGGTATATGAATGTGCTTTTATGTTTTTTGCTTCTTTTTTTCATCAAGTAACCAACCTTTTTAATTTTTTCCTGTCACTTAATTCATGTGATTTCAAATCTATTCTGTCGTTAGAATGTTCTCATGAATTGTGGTGTGTCTTGACTTAATAATTTTTTCCTTTGTGAAATTTTTTAATTTTATAAGTTTGTGGATTAATTTTTTTTTTTTTTTAATTTCATTTTAGCTGAAAATGAATTCCTGGGATTCGAAACGTTCAAATAAAATATGTTCACCTTTGCATTGGCCTTAATTTTCATCATTAGAATTAGATTTCCTAAATAAAAAATTATATATATATATATATATATATATATATATATATATATATATATATATATATATATATATATATATTATATATATTATATATATATATATATATATATATATATATATATATATATATATATATATATAATATATTATAATATATATCTTAATAATATTTAAATCTTAATGTTTAATTAAAATAATAAAATAAAAAAAAAAAAAAAATTTATATATATAATATATATATATATATATTATATATATATATATATATATATATATATATATATATATATATATATATATATATATATATATATATATATATATATATATATATATATACAATAGATTTACATTGGTCAACAAATGAAAAGTAAATTTTCGGAACTTAAACTCAAGCAGGTGTTTTAATGCTGATTCTGAATTTCAAATTAGTTTCTCTCTATCACCTTCACATTTCTTGTTACGACCCTTCAAAAAAAAATTAAAGTGTTTGTAATTTTAAGATCTTTGTTATATAAGTTTTGACAATATAATGAATATGATAGCATTTTGCGTTTATTTGATCTAAATAATTAAGAATTAAAATAATATATTAAATACATATATTCATATTTTCAAAGGTAAATATTTTTGTTCCTGGATTTTGTTAAATTTTTGTTTATCTTTTACTTTTTTATATTTACTTTTTTCTTCTATGTACTGATAATTCTCTTTTTAAGAATCAGTAGTAGTAACTCATCCGACATTAATTTCATCTGCCTTGATAATACTAACTATTTGTAATATATCCTAATGCAACTGTTCTTCATGTTCGTCGCTTACGGCACTCAAATTTGTAAGGAATAAAAATTCAGTGACATGCTGCAGTCTAACTTTCTGTAGCTTATTAACAGTTTTTCAATGAACAGATAGCTATATTCAACTCATTTGTAGCCAAGAAACCTTTTAAGCAACTTTTTTGAATGATTTCCAAGGTGCTAGTTCCTTAAGATTTAATTTGATCTCAAAAATATTATGACGTTGTATTATTTTGATTTGATTTAGATAACTGTTTCCTCTTTAAGTTTAGATTATCTTAATCGTGGGAGAATCTGAGATAAATATTTAAAGCCCTTCACACATTTATCAAATGCTTTCACAAAATTCTTCAAAAGCCATAGCATAAAAAAAATTTGGAAAGGCTCAAAAAGGGGGTATGTTTTTAATATTTTGCTGTCCTGGAGTTAAATTAATGTTGCTTATTGACACGACTGTTTAATAAACACTAAACGATGCAGCAGATTTTGAAAAGTCCCATTAAAGAAAGAGAAGCCCATTAACTTTTACGTCACCACAGATTCACCTTAAGTATTCGTTATACATCATAGCTATCAAAACTTATTACGTAGTTTCAAAGGTTTTCTTCATTCTTACTGTATGATCTACCAGTTTGAAGATAAGCTTATTTGAATAATGCAACAACGCTACCATTAAGCATGCTTTGGATTAGTCTACTACAAAAATCAAGCATTAAGAATATGCGTAATGCTCAACTCGGACATCAGTCAGTTAATAAAAAGTTTATTTATGAAATTAAGTAAGCAAACTTATCTAATAATTGATTTTTCTTCCTTGACGGGGTAAATTTTTATCAGAGTAGCAGTATTCAAGTATTTCATGTGTATTAAATTGTCTACTAAAATGAAAACTAAGCCAGGAATATTTACTCATTTGGGCAAATTTATTGAAATTAGTTAATACGTCTACCTTTTTGAACTACCATCTATGTGAGATGTCCTGTAATCTAGATTATTCCTAAGAAAACAAAGTGTTGAGTAGGTTACAAGCTATCAAGCACGCAGTTTTGTAAAGGACATTTATGCCAAAGTGATTGAGAAGTTGGAGTTTGCAAACAATGACTATGCAGTTTATGTCATAAATTCAAGAAATACAATCTTAAAGAAGACTTATGATAGCTAGGAGAAAGTTATATATATATATATATATATATATATATATATATATATATATATATATATATATATATATATATATATATATATATATATATATATATATATATATATATATATGAAGAGAAAAATTTTAAAAAAAAAATGTTTTTTTTAAAACTTGACAAGGATTTTGACATCCATAACTGCAAGTGTGAAAGTGTTAAAAAAATGAATAATACTGAAGACAGAAAGGATAGAAGTTATAGAATATTCATTAGAATTCCGAAGTACACGTTCTATTTCAAATAAAATGCAGAGCAACAAAATGAAATAATATCAGGCATGTAGTTGGCTTACGTGCCACACTGTCATAACCACTATGGCTTTTATAGATGTTGTCTTAATTACTGGATAGTCAGAGCACAACTAAAATTATGTTAAAAATTTATAATTCAGATCGATGTTTACCAAAAGCATCGAAGCGGAGCATTACTCTGTATATAGCTAACCAGATGGAAGAAATCTGTATCAAATCACCATAATGTTTTCTGGGAAAGGGGCGAGGTATCATAAGATTGGAAAGACCCGTGTATTGTAGCAACTTTTTTTTCACAGAACGCCACCACTAACGGGCAGAGCCCTTTCCAAGGAGGAGGCACACACATAGGGAGAAAACTCGTTTAACCACACACACACCTAACGCACAACCCTCAGGTGGACGGATGGAAGCCTTGAAAAGTGGAAGATTAAATACAGGGGGAAAATAGATGATGGTAGAGAGTTCCACAGAATAGAGGTGGCTGGAAAGAAGGAGATACCACAACGGGCTAGCCTGGTGTTTCCTACGTCCACACAAAATTGGTGCGAAAGCAGAGCACCCTTTGTGCAACGAGGACGATGCAACGGTGGAGGAATGCGAGAGGCCAATTCCCTCGAGCACCTGACATTGTAGTACCTATTGAAAAGAGATAGCGCGCCAACGTCACGTCGCAGAGATAGAGGGTCAAGAGTGTTTGAAAGTAGGGAACAGTTTATTAATCTTTTAGCTTTTGACTCAACCCTATCCAGAAGAGAGGAGGAGCCAGAACCCCCCCAAAATATGAGAACAGTACTCCATAGAAGGGCGAACAAGACCCTTATATATATATATATATATATATATATATATATATATATATATATATATAATATATATATATATATATATATATATATATATATATATATATATATGGAGCAACTGCTCAGAAGGTAAAAATTCTCGCAATCTGATCAGAACTCCCAGCTTCTTAGAGGCCGCTTTAGCAACCATTGTGATATGGGGTTTCCAAGACAGTTTGTTGTTTATGTTTAGAACAAGAATGTTAATGTTATTTGCAGGTGAGACGGGAGAGCCATCGAAAAGGATAGGAAAGTTAGGAGGTGTTTTTAGAGGGAGATGTGAAGAAGTTGAGTTTTTTAAGAGTTGAATTTCACAAGGTTGCTATGACTCCTCCGGGAAATCCCATTCAGATCGGCCAGAATAGAATCGGAAAGTTGAAGACGAAAAGCAACTCTAGAAGCAAACGAGGGAGCAGATTTAAAATGAGTAGAAGAATGTAGAGTTGAGTCATCAGAATAAGAGTGAGCAGAGCTAGAAGTGCAGATGAGAAGATCGTTAATGAAAAGTAACAATAAAGTTGGAGATAAAACAGAACCCTGAGGAACATCATAATTGATAGAAAAGGATGAAGAGGTCGCCCCATCTACAAGTGCCAAAATGGAACGACCTGAGAGAAAACTCAAAAGAGTAAGGAAAGGGAAGGAGTAAACCCAAAGGAAGGGAGCTTGGAGAGCAGCGATGCATGCCGTACCAGGTAAACAGCCTTGGATATGTCAAGCAGCACCACACAAGACTCCCCGAAGTAACTGTGAGACAAAATGAATGCTTTAATTACAAAGAAATATGTTGGTAAAGAACATATCGAGAGTCAATTTAAAAAGCTGAGATTATTTGGAATAAATGGTTTGGGGAAGAAAAAATGTAGCTTTCGAGGATGAATAGATTAGGTATTTACCTTGAAAATTATTATTATTATTATTATTATTATTATTATTATTATTATTATTATTATTATTATTATTATTATTCGTTATTATTATTATTATTATTATTATTATTATTATTATTATTATTATTATTATTATTATTATTATTATTATTATTATTATTATTAATAATTATTATTAATTATTAATATAATTATTATTATTATTATTATTATGATTATTATTATTATTATTATTATTATTTATTATTATTAATTATTATTTATTATTATTTTTTCAATAATGAAGGATTCCAATTTAGATAAAATTTTAAATATATTTCTGTAAAATCTCACATTTTAAAAATATCTGGCAACGAAATACTAAACCACGCCCATATTTTAAATTTTTTTTAAAGACTGTATACATATATATGTTTTCACTGGAACGAAAATTAACATTTTAAATAGTGAAAAACAAGCTATAGAAGAAGTAATTGAAAGTTTTTTAATAGCATCCTAATAAAATCCCCTTAGCTCGATTTTTTGAGATATATAATTTTATAATAAAATTTATAATTAACGAGATAATTAGCCTTTAAATTTAAGTGAACTGACCTCTTTGTATCAAATTAAATACGTAAGTCCTTATAAATCAGATTTTTATTAAGAGTTTCTTTTGTGATGAAAAAAGTAATTTTGAAGGGTGAAAAGTAGGAGTTGACGATTTAAACATCATCAGATGGTGAAATGAAGTAATTAAATCCACTACTTACAAATATCAGGTAAGTATTAAATATAGGAGATGAGTGAAATCAACAGGTGGACCCTGCGGTCCACTTAGCCGAAAGTTGGTCCTTCAAAAGCTCCATTTAAATGGAAAAGGTCCTATTAAACCTCTAATTTTATTTATATATATATATATATATATATATATATATATATATATATATATATATATATATATATATATATATATATATATATATATATATATATATATATATATATATATATATATATATATATATATATATATATATATTATTATTAAAAATTAATTACGAATATATTTTAGTTTGCTTACCCTTCAAATATTTTATTTATAAAAT
>SEYY01002524.1:0-35830 GCA_009176605.1 Armadillidium nasatum
ATATGTCTAGGTATGTCCGTTTATCTTTGAAATCACCTAAAACAATGATTTCGGAGAAAGGAGAAGAAGACAGTTTGGAGTTTTAGCAACTGCGAAAGATTCACCGAAACCCCGAAAAGCGGAGAACGAAGTCCAAGAGTCAGAAAGTAGGGAAAGAAGATCACCAGTAGAACGTTCTTTACGAAAGTCATATTGGCGATCAGAGATAAGATTAGAAGAATTAAGATGTTTCAAAATTTTTTTGCTAAGGATAGATTCGAAAACTTTAGAAAGAATGGAGGTTAAAGAAATAGAACGATAGCTAGAGGGTTGAGAGGAGTCCCCCTTCTTCGGCACAGGTTTAATGAGCGCACGTTTCCAGAAAGAAGGGAAGGTCGAAGTAGAAAGTCAAAGACGAAATAGTTTACCAAGGCAGTGTGCAAGCATGGAATCACAAGTTTTAAGAACCGCAAGAGGAATACCATCAACACCATACGTCTTCATAGTGTTAAACTCAATGAGAGGAGAAATGATATCTTTAGAAGAAATTACAATGTTAGGCATAAATGAATTGGAGGGGGTTGAAGGAGGAGAAATAGCTACGGAATCGTCTAAAGTACAATTAGAAGCAAAAGTGTGAGCAAAGAGTTTAGCTTAAGTAGAAGGTAAAATGGTAGTTCTGCCATCAGAAGAAACTAGAGGAGGAAAAGGGGAAGAAGCAAAGTTAGAGTTGTCATTTTTAGCAAAATGCCAGAAAGGGCGAGAGGAGGAGGATCCAGAAAGATTGTTATTTTATCAGCGGCGTAGAAAAGAGTTTTTGGTATCTTGAAGAATAAATTTTGCCCGATTCCGGGATGAAATATAAATTGAATAAGTTTCAGGAGTTTGAAGATGATGGTGATCTCTGAAGGCACCATCCCTATAGAAGATTGCAGGAGAACAAGTAGAGTTAAACCAAGGTTTGCTAGGTTTAGTAGAAGGGAAAGAATATGGAATGTACGCCTCCATACCAGTGAGAATCACCTCGGTTATACGCTCAGCACACTCCGAGGGACCCCTCACACGAAAGCAGTAATCATTCCATGGGAAATTAGAGAAGGACAACCGCAAATCAGACCAATTAGCAGACCGAAGTGCCTCAAACTTCTCCTCACCGAAGGCGGGGTCCGTTCTTCCGGAAGACTTGAAGAGACAGAATAAGATACAGAGATAAGAGGGTGATCGGATGAACCAAAAGGAGGAAAGAGTTTAACAGTATAAGGAGAAGGATAAGAAGTAAGGAAAAGATCAAGTGTGTTGGGTTCATCACAAAGACGATCTGGGATACGGGTAGGGAGTTGCACCAACTGCTCAAGGTTATTCTGGATAGAAAAGTTGTAGACGAGTTCAACTGCTGGATCTAGATGAAAGCCATTGGCGGTGGTGAACTTTGAAAACACCTAAAACAATGATTTCGGAGAAAGGAGAATAAGACAGTTTGGAGTTTAAATAGTCGAAGAATTTTGGATAGTCAATAGAATTACGAGATAAATAAACAGAACAAATAAGCTTAGTAGTAGAATTGCAAGAGAGCTTAAGCCATAAAGTAGAGAATTCAGGAGACTCCAAATTAGAAACACGAGAGTAAATAACATTGTTGCGCACATATGCGCAACAACCGCCTTTGGCTGAAAATAGAAGATAGAGACAGTAGAAGGTAACAGAATATGGTTTGCTGTCAACACACCTGAATTTCGGTTAGAAATGAGAGATGAGATTTAGAAGAAGAGAGATAGTTTTCGACAAAGGGGAATTTAGGAAAAAGACCGCGAATGTTGCAGTTAATGAAAAAAGAAGACCGTGGACAGGGGCAAGCAGGACGCCAGGACATGGCGGCACCATCCCCATCATCTGAGGCCTCCAACTCCCAAATGATGATTGGATGAGGGGCATTCTTTGGATGCCTCCCCTCGAAGCATCTCCGAGGCAGCTCTGAGTTTCGCCATTTTGTTTTGTTTTATAAAGGTAATGTAGAGTAAGCACTTGTAAATTTGTGGGAACATTTGATGAAATGAGGAGGAGAGGTAGTGGGATCATAGACACTCCAGTATGAGACGAAGGTACACTAGAGACCCTATGAGAAAGTGAAACGCGAAAAGGAACGAACCAAAGGGCAACGGAGTGAAACGGAATTGTCTAGCCCAGCCTATCACTCCGTGGATTATGCCAATTACTTGTATCGCTTCGGACGGAGCTACGTCCTCCCCTATGAATAATTTATCTAAATATATATAATATATATATATATATATATATATATATATATATATATATATATATATATATATATATATATATATATATATATATATATATATATATATATATATATATATATATATATATATATATATTAGATAAAATTATTAGTAAAAGTTGTTGGATTGATATAGTCTGTAACATTAATAATAGTAGTGATTATAATATTTTATCAATATCTTCGTACAATTTCAACATTAAGGAGTTCCTTATTTTAAACGTTCCATGTTTTATTTATTAAATGTATTTCACGAACGCATCTATTTATTTGAATAGATTCGAGGACTAATCAGATTAGAATTGAGAAGAGGAGCTTTTCCTTCCTTAAGACGGTTTCCTCCTTCAAAATCACACTTCTCGCTCACAGGTATTCATACAGTAGCATACACACGCTCTCTCCCAAATATATATATATATATATATATATATATATATATATATATATATATATATATATATATATATATATATATATATATATATATATATATATATATATATATATATATATATATATATATATATATATATATATATATATATATATATATATATATATATATATATATATATATATTATTTATTTTTTTGTTGTTTTTTATTTTTTATTTAATTTTTTATTATCGATATTTTTATATCGATATTTTGAAATTTTGATTTTTAATCGGTATCTCATTGCAACGTTCTTGTGTAGGTTAGGCCTGTAATTTACGGCAACTTCGGTAGTTCAGGTTATAAGTCGAACTAAGTACGCTAGAAAACTAAATAATATTAATTATAAAAATAATTAGAATAATATTTGAATAGGCATATCGATGTTTCGATATATCGATATTTTCGAATATCAATATTTTCCAAATATCGAAACTCAGAAAGCTTCTTAACCTTTACCATATATATATATATATATATATATATATATATATATATATATATATATATATATATATATATATATATATATATATATATATATATATATATATATATATATATATATATATATATATATATATATATATTATTAAATTCAGGAATTAGAGTTAATTTTAATGTGATGGTTTATTTACAGAATTTATTGGAGATTAATTTTAAATTAGCCGAAACTAAGCGAGGATAATCTCTCCAAAATTTGCACAAAGTATTAACTCGGATCTTCAAAAGAGCATCTCTTTAAATGTAATACAAAGACCAGATTTTATTTTTAAACAGGAACATGAGCAACTTCAACAAGCAAGAACACTGTGATATAAACTTACGATGATTTAAAAGGAATGCTTCTTTTTGAGAAACAGTTTAGTTTTTCAGTAGGAGAGCGCCTCCAGCTCTCGGAGCAAGCGGTTTGCTTGATCTGATCTGGTGGTGGCCTGAAGGGCAGTTTTTTGTCTGCCTGGAGGGACGGCATATGACCTTGTAGTTGAAGTCCGCTCTCAGAAACAAAACAAAAGTTTCTCAGTAGGAAACGAGTAGAGTAAATTTGTGTTCCTCTTAGAGAAGTTTAGTTCCTATTCCCTCGACTTCAGTAGAATCAACGATTTATCTACTGAAAGAAAATATATTTCGAAGAAATTAAATTGTCAAGTTATTTATATTTCCCAAAATGATTTGAATGCTTTTGCTTTAAACTGTGCAATCACAAATCAACTTTGAAATTATGAAAGACAACTTAGTTTTTATTTTATTTTAAATCGATAAGAGAACTTTTTATGGAATCGTTTGAAAACTTTTCGATATGAAATCTTTTAAAGAACATTTCTATATGAAAGCTTCTAGAGAACTTTTCAGCATGAAATCTTTCAGCGATCTCTTCGATATGAAGCGTTAAGAGAACTGATTTTATAAAAATAGCAACATACCATTGGACTTTCAATGCTAGATATTTTTATCGATTTTATCTACAAGATTTTATTTTTATCTGTATAAATATTATAATTTTTATAATATAAAACCACAAAAACCAAACTATGACCTCTAAGCTGGTAAGACAGAGTGTTACCTCCATATCACTACAATGGAGCATAGTTGGGTGGGTGGGGATCCTTTGAATTAGTTATCACGGAGACTATTCATTAGCTTTTACAATGCGAATTCCTTTTGGTCACGTCGGGGTACAGAGGTAGCACTCATTCTTACCAGCTTAGAGGTCAAGGTCCGAATCCCAATAGTAGACGTGAAATTGAATATATATATATATATATATATATATATATATATATATATATATATATATATATATATATATATATATATATATATATATATATATATATATATATAATAAAGCCATTAGTAACCATGCATAGGTTTATTTTTTTATATAAACCTAGTGGTTTATAAAAAAAAATTAAAAATCATTCACGTAATATTTTCCACATGGAATATATTTTTTTCAAAGTACCTGAATACATGCCCTCCATTGTTGGTGAACACTCATTTGCACATTTGGAATTAGGCTTGTAATAACGTTTTCAATACGTTCCTCAACATTTTTTCATTCTTTTAATGTGCACATCTCATTGGCATTGTCCTATTAGGGATCGAACCGGCGTCTTTTAGCACGTGAATCATTCACTCTACAGTTTGTTTCATTGTAGATTATTTGTCTCGTATTTTTTTGCTGAAACACGATAAGCTTCAAGTGCCCTCACCGAAAACACTAAAAGAAAGTGAGATCTATGGATTTGAGAGGACCCTCTAAAGATCCTAGAATATGAAAACTACTGACTCAGCCACTGACGCATGTCCTCTTAATGAGATGGAACCCCATTTTACTGGAAGAAAACTGGGAAGTCAACGTCCTCTTTTAGCAAGGATAGGAAAATTGCTTCTTGCAACAGGTGAAGATACTCTTCGAAATTAAAATTATCTGTGATTGCAAATGGTCCAATAATTCTGTCATATCTTATCTCAACTCACGCAATTTGAATCTTCATCAGACTTATTCAATGAGGGTTAACAGAACTCCAATATCTTACGTTTTGCCGTCTCTATTGACGTAATAATTTCCTTCATCAATATACCAGATTTTGCTCCCTAGTTCAATTTGCTGATTATCCTTTCACATTCCGTTTATCTGGGAAGTTTTCAGACATAATGTTCCATATGCGGTTTATATCTGTTTGCTTTCAAAATGCGCCTAACACTTGATCTGTTGGCTCCACTTTAAAACTAAACAGTCGTGTACTTTTACGGGGAGTCTGTGTAAGAGCTAAGAGTGTAGCGCCTTTTATACCTTAATTAGTAGCTGTACGTCTTCGACCACCTTTATGTTGATCTGTAACACTTCAAGTCTGGAAACTTTTTAATAAGCTCGTATTTTTCCCCCAGAACGTCACAGTGACGTGTGTGACGTTTGTTTTATGTTTTTTGTTAAATTCCGTTGCAACTTTGAGACTGTTTCCTGATCCGTACATCAGTATGATTTCAATTCGCTGTTCTTTCGTCAAGCACATCTTCTAAAGTTAAGTAAAAAATAAAGTTGTAAATCATTTCTGAAAACCCTCGTACTGTTATATATGGTCCACCATATATATATATATATATATATATATATATATATATATATATATATAATATATATATATATAATATATATATACATATGATATATATATATATATATATATATAATATATATAATATATATATATATATATATATATATAATATATATATATATATATATTATATATATATATATGAATAGAGTTGACAAACCCCCTTCCCCCTGTGGGCAACAAAGATTCTGTTATGACTTCGACATCATAATCACAATATGCATTGTTTTTATTAATTAATGTCTTATTATAGAGGTTTTATCATTGTTATAATATTTTGATGCTGTAAGTTTGATACTAGCTTAATTACCCAATGATTTGATGAATAAATTAATAGTCTTATAATTGATTTAATGTTAAATAAGAACTTCATACAAATCTGCTAATAACAACAAAGCCTCTCATATGATGTAGCATGCAATCGTCATAGTTCAAAGGAGGGTGCTTTGTCGTTGCATGCAAGTTAGTTTTTCATCCGATATAGATGCCATAGAAAGTATCGGTAGCCAGCGAGTTGAGCGTAATAATAAATCAATTAATTACCATTTCATTATATTATATTTTGAAACATCCCTTCAGAAAAGAAAAACGTATGGCGAGTTACAGTGCTTTTTACTAATAAGCAAATTTAAAAGAAAAATTATCCCTCTTTTTCTTATCAAATCCACATGCGTTGGTAATTAGAATTAAGAATATAAAGTTTTTAAAGAACAAACCTATTATAATTATATTATTATATATATATATATATATATATAATATATATATATATATATATATATATATATATATATATATATATATATATATATATATATATATATATATATATATATATAATATATATATATATAATTTAAGGTGTCCCAAGCTTATAGGGGAAGTATTATTTTAAAGATACACATACGCTCGTCTTGTTCCCCATTGCTATTCCCTATAAGAAGCTTTCATGCAAATTTTCAAGAAAATTGAAAATAATTTAAAGGCCCCAAAATCTGAACACGTTATTTCAACATCATAAAATTACTAAAAAAAAATAAAACATAAAAAAAATTATATTTCTTGTAAAAGTTAAAAATATGAATATTTTCATATTAATTTATTTAAAAATACCTTTGAGAAGTTCAACTTTTGCTCCTTTCCGATTCTCTTCCTCCTGTGAGCACGATCAATTTGAAGGAGACCCTGAAGGGCTTCTTCGTCATGGAATAAAGGTCTGTTGGTATTCTTCTCAATGAGACCAATGCCCCCGCTCTGCTACATCATTGGTTACGCTTAATTATTTTGCTCGATTCTTTGCAAGGCAGTAGGTTTCGTCAGAGGTCCATGAACTCGATGGCTTCTCCAGAAATGTGGGCTGAATTTGTAGAAATTGGAAAGGTTTACTGGATCGACTTGTAACCCATTGACATAAGTGATCATTTAGCTGCAACCCTTTTACTTGCTCCCTTTTTGGTTCTTTTCTAGGTCGCACATGAAGATTATCAATCATCCTACCCTTCACATCATCATCAACCCTTTCGTCAAAAAATGCCAAAAAAAATTAAATCTTCTGAAATATACCAGATGTGACGGATCAAGACTCGATAAGCTACATTTCCAATTCCTTTGCCAGGATATTTTAGGAGAAGACATCCAAGTTCAACATCATATTTTGGAGCTCTTATAGCAATGGGAGCTTCATACCAGTCACTAATGTTTGTAAGGCTCATAAAAAGAGCCATACGATGCACTCCATGCAGCTCCTTTGAGTGTAAATTTAGGAATTGGGAGTGCAGTAAGGCTATTTTCAGGCAGTAAATGGCTTTAGCCATCCATCTTGCCTGATGATAGGCTCGTGGTTGCCGAAGGTTATAATGTCGAATGTCATATCCAAGGTATAAAAGGCAAAGTTGAAGAAGTTCTTCATAATCCTCTCTAAGATGATTCTTACTTGCTAATACAGCATGAAGAAGTATTTTGCCATTGCATTTAGATGTAAAATGCAAAAGTTATTTTATAAAAGATTTTGCAGTCTCATCTTTATCAAATGATAGCAGTTTAATCTTGTTCACTGATGGCCAAGCTTCCTTGAATCTTTTAAAAAATTGTATTTCGTAACCTGGTGGATCTCCGATACACTCAGCAAAGACCTGCTTTAAAACCACTTCAAGAATGTGATGATGGCAAGGAAGCTATTAAAGAGATCTTGCTCGTGCTGATTCCACGCACCTTAGACAATTCCCGGATCTGATGCTGTGATGTCAAATACCATGCTAATAATTTTATTTTCTTTCCCAACTGTGATTAACATATGATGAACTATTTTTGCTTTTTGATTCCCTGTGCCATCAAATATTTCTGATACTCCCAGTAACTTTTCCAAGCCATAACCTGTCACCGCAACTGCAATCCTTTCAACTTATTTGTCCAGTTGTCTAATGTCTGTTAATATCTTTGTGTCCCAATGTATCAACAATCTTGGCGGAAGCTCCCTGATATCCTTATTAATAGACTCCAATTGTTGCATGGACCTTTTGTCGGAAACGGTGAATTGTTCTCTTAGATGGTACATTATCGGCACGAAGACCTAGGGATTTTGTTGTGGCAGTGAATGTTAACGTTGACTGCCGAACTGAAAGGCCTTCGCGATCTCAAGTTGTTGCCAGTTCTAAATCAACCATTTGATTTGTCAAATGATTAGGTTTTGTCCCTTTTGAAGAATATAGTTCACAAGTGACAGATTCTTCATCACTATTATTAGGCGATGTACTTGAACCTTCATCGCTCATTTTTTGTGTTTGTCCCACAACACGAGCTTCTTCAGCTTGACGTCGAAAGGACCGCTCAAGAGCTGCTTTCCTGTTTTCCAATTTTTCTTTTTGTGGTGTTAAAATTTTTATCTTCACCTCCCTTGGATCTTCTTTTTGTGATATTAGAAAGTTCTTGTCTTCAATAGGAATATTTCTCTGGCCTAGCACATCACTTTGAGATATGTCAAAGATATCCTCCAAATCAGCTAAAAATACATCTCTCTGCATATCATAATTGGCCCCTATCTTTGTCTTATTCTTTTGGAGGTTTCGATACCTTTGAACCAAAGATTTTAGCTTAGTGGAGGCATGAGTAAAGGTTGTTCTGATGCTATTACAGCCTGATACTGATGTTTTTACAGACTTTGCATGATGTGAGTCAGTCTTTTTCAAAACACGATGATTGTAAAAGAAAAAAAGTAACTCATCCATTTTACTTGGTAATAGACATTTCGAGAGCGCTGATATCTCAAAAAGACACAAATTGTGGTCTGATCTTGTTATTGCCTTTGGAATAATACTGAACGTGTCCTTTGAAGATATATTTATTTTTGTAAATTTCTTTTAATGCTATATCTTTTATTGATATTTTTTCACTTGCACAATTTGACACCAAATCTGAAATCGAAAAATTGGAACTAAAATAATAATACATTCAAAATAAAACAGAAAATAAATTTCATTAAAAAAAAAATATAAATATTTACAAAGTGATCTTCACAACTCAGATCATCAAAGTTTTTAGCAACATTTAAAAAGTATTTTAAAAAGGCGTCAAATGTCGGGATCTCTAAATATTATTCAATTTATTCGAAATTAGCAAAGGAATTATTTCAACCCTAACCATCTTTTGGCATGACCCGAGCAATTAAATTACATGAACTTTTAAAAGTTGAGACACCCTAATATATATATATATATATATATATATATATATATATATATATATATATATATATATATATATATATATATATATATATATATATATATATATATATATATATATATATATATATATATATATATATATATATATATATATATATATATATATATATATATATATATATATATATATATATATATATATATATATATATATGCGTGTGTGTGTGTTTGTGAAAGTCAGCATTTCCTTAAAACTATTAAGCAATTACGTGATGGTGATTTCATCTACTGTGATTTAGGATTACTACGATATATTTTCCAATGACACAGAAAATTGTAAACATTTTAATAATAATAATAATAATAATAAAAATAATAATAATAATAATAATAATAATAATATAAGCTGCCCGAATGCTGTCATTTTTCCGGATGCTATTGGCTTGAGCGAGAATTTTGACAACAAACGCTTTTTCCATTATAGGCTAAACCCATTTACATCAAACACTTTTCCTAGGATGTCTTCTCATCCATTGCCAGCTCCTAAATTGTTAAAACTATCTTAATACGCGCGCGCACGCGCACACACACACACACACACACACACATATATATATATATATATATATATATATATATATATATATATATATATATATATATATATTATATATATATATATATATATATATATATATATATATATATATATATATATATAAGTAGGAGAGGAAATTCGCCAAAAGTGTCAGTGCCATCCTAGGGGAAATTGACCATGCTCTTTCTTAGGTATATTTTGAGAGAGTCGAAATTGAGAGAAAACCACGCCAGCCTTGAAGGAAAATTTGGTAGCACCACCCACCTCATACGGCTCCTATGCTGTTTCATGTATTTAAGCCTTTTCTAATACTTTTCTAGCTTTTTCTAGCACTTTTCTAGAAACTACTAGCGCTTTTTTGACGGCACGATCCACCCTTAGATGGGCCACGCAAACTTGGTATAAGGGGGTTGCCTCTACCAGCGACAGCTGGCACTTAGTGTAAGGTGCGATTGCATGACTCATTTTGCAACATTACAATGTTTCAAGGGACCGTTGGTGATGACGTCACATACGTACACATGCCCTTGTGACGCCACAGCACTGGATTCTCTTGACACAATGACGCCATCCGTCAAATGATTGTGATTCTGAAAGTATCCGTATCCGCCGTGTCTCTCCCTTCCTTACACGGAACCGAACAGGTGGACGGCAGGAGCAGAGAGGGCTCTAAAGGACGCACACGCACACACATTCACTCTCTTGCTTGCCCTTGTGACGTTACGGCACTGGTTCATCTTGACATTATAGCGTCATCAATTCTCCATCTTATATGTAATCACGCGGTTTTTCCGCCACCTTGGAATTTAACAAGTTGATTCCGTCATCTTGATCACGAGGTTTCCGCCTTCTTGGATTTAATCACATGGTTTTGAATTTTTCTTCCTTTTTCATGACTTTATTTTAGAGCCATCTATTTAGTGAAAATTAAATTTCCAAAACTATTGAAATCGGTCCCTATGAATGGAAATCCATGATGTTACCCAATGAGCCAAACTCTCTCATTCTTCAGGAAACAAAATTTCTTCGCTCATTTTTTCCTTTGTAATGATCTATTTTTTTAAATATATTCATGTTTACCTCAACGATTTTATCGTACGAAAAAATTACATAATATTTTTTTTAAATATTTTTATCATGTTTTTAATTTTTTTTACTTCTTTTGTTTTTTCTAATTTTACTTTCTTTCTTAAATTTAAATGAATATGCGTAAAACATACGCAGCAAAACACTTAAACATACATGGAGGCTGGTGTGCAGACACGTCCATGTCCATATCAGTGTACACGCACAAACAGACTTGCTCCACGTACAGACAACGAGAAATATCTTTAATTCATAGTAAACATATTTTCTACATTATTTCATTTGTTAAATTATCACTAACAATAAAATCATTCGCATATACCTTTTTAATTTTAAATATATTTATAATCATATTAGAAGAAACATTATTTAAAAAACATTTTACAAAATAAATGCAATATTATTATTTTAATACCCGCAAACATCTTCACCACGTGCAAACGGAATTGATCCCGGATCATTATTTATAATACGTTTGATTATCTTAAATATAGATTTTAATAAATTTCTTTTTTCACTCCCTTTTAGTTTATAATCTGTTACATCAAGAATTTTAATAAGATCTCTATGATAATATATTTTTTTTATCCACAAATATTTTTTCACTTTCACTAATGAAGGATTATTTCTCAGTAAATCCTTGTAGAATAGGAGACCCCATATTTTCCACTAACACAATATTCAAGTTTCTTGGTTTCAGTTCCTTACTTCAAAGACATTTTAAGTTGTATACGAAGACTGATTTCTTTATCATCTCAACATAAAACAAATATTTTCATTTAGCAGGATGAGCTGAGGGATATGTGTTAGAGACTTCATTAGTAGATTCCGTGCATGCACACCATAAGTGAATAAAACTTAGCAATGTAAGAATAAAATTAAGAAATTCAATATTGCTGTTATAAAAGTGATGTGGTAGAGATAACGAAGAATATTTCTTAAAAAATTTTGTTAAATAATTAATGAAAGAATTAAATGGAGGGGGGGAAGTGTTCTTCGTATGCTTCTGCACTCCACAACGTTCTAATGTATTATGAATCAAGGTTTTGCATAGTTCCAAGTAACATATGCCATGATAGGATATATAATTTTTCAAATTATTAATTCCCACCATTGTGACGTGAGTAAACAAGTTACGGTTGGAGATATTGAAGTGACGAAGTTCTCAGTCATTAAAGAAAATAATTTTCTCCATCCATTTCTGAAGTGATAAACAAACTATTCAATGTTTTTCGAACTTGTGATATGTCTAAAGATATCACTGTCACAGTGTACATTTTTTAACTTTTAATATTGTTGATATAAGGCACTATGAGCAGTATTGATATATTCTCCCAGTATAACTCTTCTCCTTTAATTTTCGATCAATTAATTTTTCAATATGGCGTATATTTTAGTTGGGAATCGTTCATGAAAAGTAGGTAGAAATATTTCAGTCTCTTTTGATTTTGCCAAATTCTTATGTTCACAGTATTCATATAGCGGCATTTACGAAATTTCATACAGTCGTTTATTATGTTTTTCTTTTCCTCCGCTGGTTTAAAACAATACATGACTAAATTTAACACCAATCCAGTAAGTAACATGTTGATATATTTGAAGTACATCTTCAGGACTCATATAAAAGCGTTGATTTCCTGATTGATCTAAGTAAGACCCCAAATATAATATATTCATGCTCATCTGGCTTTCTTTTTTATAATAAAGAAATTTCTCTTTCCGGAAATTTAATCTCTCACGCTTTAATATCTTATATGGTTTCACAATTCTGTGGATGTAATATGTTGCTTGCATCAAACTGGAATATAAACTAAATAATAAGGATATATTTCCCAAGAAGTTGGACATGGAAGCTGAGGTGAAAGATAATTGATCAGTATTAGTCAATAGGATGTGCTTGCGATTTTGACCTTGCCGATGAGATGAAAGCTGATTGGTCCTTATCAACCAATAATTATCTTCGTGTGTTATGACGTGATTGTAGCTCTGAAAGTAATTGGACCGTTTTGTATGATAAACGTTTAGATATATTACTCATAAAATTTGTGATAAGGATTACACATTGAATTTCTTCTAATATGAATGTCTTTTAATATCTCCTCACAAAAGAAGATAGGAGTTCTTTCGAGATAGGAGAGGGGAGATTGTTTTGGTAAAAAAGAAAGGCAAAGTAATGAGTAGGTTATCAGAATCTCTCGTCAAGGATTATGACTTTACAGCCGTACAAAAATCTGATTGGCTTGTATTAATTGATAAGAGCTCAGAAATATTTACCTTATTATCTCGTCATAAAAGGAGATAAAAGTTCTATCGATGGGAATGAGGGGAGTGGAAAGTGATTGTTGAACCTTTTTAACTGATAACAGTTCCGACATATTATTATAAAATTTGTGATAAGGCCTATACGTAGATTCTGCTCTAACATTAATTTGTCTTAATATTTCATCACAATAGGAGACCTTTCGAACAAGGAGTAAGGTAGATGGATGTGGGGTGAAGAGATGGAGTAATTCCCACTGTTATAGGAATCTCTCGTCATTGGATATACACGTCATTGCCATGCTGAAAACTGGTTGGCAATATAAGAACTTCAAAATATTTGATGACTCAACTCTACATTCTTCTACTCTTTTCAAATCTGCTCCCTCTTTTGCTTCTAGAGTGACTTCTCGTCTTCAACTTTCCGATTCTATTCTTGCCGATCTGGATGGAATTTCCCGGTGGGGTCATAGCAACCTTGTGAAATTCAACTCCTTAGGAACTCAACTTCTTCACATCTCCCTCTCAAAAACACCTCCTAACTTTCCTATCCTCTTCGATGGCTCTCCCGTCTCACCTGTAAATAACATTAATATTCTTGGTCTAAACATTAACAACAAACTGTCTTGGAAACCACATATCACAATGGTTGCTAAAGCGGCCTCTAAGAAGCTGAGAGTTCTGTTCAGATTGCGAGAATTTTTTTCTTCTGAGCAGTTACTCTAAATATATAGGGGTCTTATTCGCCCTTGTATGGAGTACTGTTCTCACATTTGGGGGGCTCAGGCTCCTCCTCTCTTCTGGATAGGGTTGAGTCAAAAGCTAAAAGATTAATAAACTGTCCCCTACTTTAAAACTCTCTTGACCCTCTATCTCTGCGACGTAACGTTGCCGCGCTATCTCTTCTCTATAGGTATTACAATGCCAGGTGCTCAAGGGAATTGGCCTCTCGAATTCCTCCAACGTTTCGTCGTCCTCGTTGCACAATGGGTGCCCTGCTTTCGCATTAATTTTGTGTGGACGTAGGAAACCCCAGGCTAACCCGTCGTGGTGCCTCCTTTCCAGCCACCTCTATTCTGTGGAACTCTACCATCATCTATTTTTCCTCCTCTATTTAATCTTCCTCCCTTCAAGGCTTCCGTCTGTACCCACCTGAGGGTTGTGCGTTAGGTGTGTGTGTCTAAACGAATTTTCTCCTTATGTGTGTGTCCCCTCCTTGAAAAGGTCTTTGCCCGTGAGTGGTGGCGTTCTGTAAAAAAAAATTACTTTATTATCTCCTCACAAAAAGATATAAGGATTCTATCAATGGGAAGGAGCAGAATGAGGTGATTGTAAGAGGAGGATACTGTTTAAAATCCGAAACTCTCCAAGTCTCTGAGACATTTTCTGTAACAAATTCTTACTTTCAAGATGGATTCTCCGAGTGTTATTGTGGTGGTGTTGTCGATCTTCTGAACTGAGAGATTAAGCACGAAGATTCTACGTTTGCGTTTCAAAGAGCAAATGGTGCTCAATGTTTCATTTGTACCATTTCGTCTCCTTGTAAAAATAGACCTCTGTTTATTTTGACTAGTCAACTGAAAAAAATGATCTAGTGAATTTCTGGAATTTCTACCACGATTCCCAGTTATTCGGTGTAAAAATACCCGGAGGTGAAATTTATTCATATTTAAAACCAGTGATCGGAGAAAAACGTATCTCCGTGAATATTACATCAAGAACTCGAACAAAAATTTTAGGTGTGATGTTAAGATTCCTTTGTAGAGAATCAGATTATACAGGAAACAATCATGGTTTTATAATATGAGGTTCAAAGCAAATAAACAGTTTTCTGAAATTACGCACTAAATTTGAAATAAAAGTTTAAAAAGCTGAAAAATTCGAAGACAACTTGGAAAAGGCCTAAGAAATAATCTACGATATATATAAAAAATTAAAAAATGAAGACCCTAGCCTAGACAGTGAAGGAAAAATATGGAATATTTAAAGAATCGAATTCGGAAAAAGATGGAGCTATGAAATATTAAAACCAAAAATTAGAGATGAAAATATATTACTTGTTCCTGGTAACAGTACGTTTCATAATATAAATTTTCGCTGTAGAGTTAATATAAAAGTATACAATAATGTTTGGGAGATGTTAATACGTTAATAAAATTCTATATTGGCATTACTTTTGATAAACGATATTATAATTGTTAATAAAACTCAGTACTGATATTTTATTCTTTCTTTATCGTCTAATATATATATATATATATATATATATATATATATATATATATATATATATATATATATATATATATATATATATATATATATATATATATATATATATATATATATATATATACTTTTGTTTTAAAATATTCTAATTCATTTATGTTTGTATTTGAAAAGAATGATTTGTTGGTAAATTTATGTTCCTTAGTTCCGCAACGCGTTTATAGCGGGACGTAAAGGATGTGGCTAAACGGTTTTACTAATAAAAATATTAAAACATGCTGATATCTTTGAAGAACAACCCACTAAAATCATTTGGTGTTGCAATGCTTGCCAAGAAAAGTTTAATGAGTTTAAAGATGTAAATCACTCCCATTAGGGTGTCTACGATATGAAATCACTTTAAGGTACAGTAGGTCATTAAATAATTGTGTTGAATGATTTGATGCAGAAATCAAATGAAGATAAAGTTGAGAAATTTACTGTTTATTCTCGTCATAAAAAGAACAGCAGTATCAGCCTTTATTAAGTAATTATATTTATAAACATATACCAATGAAACGAATGTATCATCTAAAGAAGAAGAAAAGAACCTTCAACATATATTTGTTGCAAATATTTAATACATTTACAACCAAGGATATAAGTGAAAGATGGCACTTTAATTTCAGTGTAGTTTTGAAGAATACCGTACTTTGCTTTAACAAATTGTGTACGCATGAGCGTATTTTTCTATGTGTGTCAAAGACATTCCAACAGACTAAAGATAACGGTATCTGAATTGTCAATTTCTTTTTTATTGAAAACCCTTATATTTTTTATTAAGAATGTAATTACTTTTCATTCTTTTACTAAAAAGTTATTAATTATATACAATGAATTAATAATATTTTACTTTTAAAAATAAAAGTAATGAATAAAAACTTTAATTAGATAAAAATATTCGTCTGGCAACATCTGGAACTTAACATATTGAAAGGGAAGTCGAATGACGTTAGATACCAACTGTTCCGTTTTTTCACTTTAACGATTATTAAATGAAATAAAATGAAGATATTCATTATTACAATTGTTTTTTATACATATATACGACTAAAAATTATTTATTTGTTATTCTTTATATGACTAATGAATGAAAATTTGTCGTGGAATGATATTTACAGTTACAATAATAGCTTTAATTAAGGTTGGTAAAGATTGTTTTAGAAAAATGGTCGACATCATCTGCATTTGAAAGACAATTACATTTAAGTTTTTAAAAGATTTAGGAGTAGTTTCTCCAACAAGGAGAATTATAATAGAACAAACAAAAATTATAATTTTAAATTTTATTAAATACATTTAACTGTTTATTAAATTTAAAGATCATAAAATTTATCTTTGCTCTCAATCTAGTGACTTTTAGTGTCAATCTATAGTAAATATAGTAAAATACCTTAGATAACGACAGGTGTTTCAGGAAAGAATTAAAAAATGGGAAGAAATCAAATAAAACTTATTTTTGGGGTATCTGAAAGCTTTGTGTCGCTGCTTGTGCTCGTTTGGTTAAATTAGAAAAAGGAAAGAAACAAAAATTTTTATTGAGATTATTTTATTACTTAACGAAAGGAAATTTCCTTTCGGTCACGGTGTGTAGTATAAAAGGTCAAAATTTGCATATCTCAAGGCCACTTTAGCACATTCTTTCGTTATAAGAAGGTGTTGAGGTTTTAGACTGTAATTTAAAGGAACTTTAGACTCCCTCCTTTATTTTCAAATTTTAAAGCATTATTTGAGTTCCTTTAAATAAAATTTTTAATTACAGTCTAAATTATCATTTCTTTAACATTTTTGCGTGGTGTTTAAACTTTCGCAAATCCCTTTAGGTATAGAAATCTAATTCTAATTAGAGGAGGCTTATGCCAGGGTCAGATTATTGCTTTTTTTTATAGAATAATCTGACTGAAACATTTTAACTTTGCTCTGACTGGTGAAATTTCCTTAGTTAGTTTTTTTTGGCACACCCCACCTGTGGTAAGTAAGAAAAGAAGTACCTTTTTTCCTATATTAGGCGATTTAATTCCGAAGTTGTTGTCTCCTTAAAATTTCCAAGCTTCAAGAAAAGTGGAAATCGCTAGATCTCTACTTTTCCGGAGAGTACTAGAACGAAAATTTTATCGAGATTTCGACTTAACAATTCCTTATTTTTAGTTGACTTTCTACGCAAAATTGCAGAATATTAGGTTCTGTCTTAGATTATGCAATTTCCCACGTTAACCATAGACAACTAAATTATCTACTTGAGTCGTCTATTTTATTTTGTTTCAGATGTGGGGTTTTCAACAGTATAATTACGGAGTTCAAGTTTTTTCAAGTCTTTTTTTTCTTTTACTATCCTTTTTTTTCGGCGAAATTTAAAACACATTCTTGGTGTTTATTATTGTCATACACAGCATTGCTCGCAATGCCATGATAAACAGTTAGATTTTTTTTTTTTTTTTTTTTTTAGATACATACAAACTTATAAATAGATAGGCTACTTGATTATATTATTACTAACATTATTTATAGATTTATTTTAGTAGATATAAATATCTATTTTTTTGACTAATCCACACTGATCTTAGTAGTTGGGATGTAAATAAAATTATTATACTAATAAATTTAAGGATTTGTAATAATAGAAATATGAATCTTATACAAATAACTTAGTTTTTACCTAAGATTCTACTATTAGTTAATTGTAAATATTTTTTTACGCTAACGAATATTTTTTTATCTATTATTTTATATTATTCTGTATATATTATTTATCAAATTATTTATCATATTATTTATATATATTGCATATATTTAAATAAACATTGATCACAAACCTATATTAAAGTAAAATCAACAACACTTCATTTTTATTATTTTTTATATATATTCATACAGACTTCTATTACTATCATTATAATAAAGAATAACATGAAAATTATTCTTCCTTTTATTCTCTTACTTACTTCAGTACTGAAGGTAGGACTCTTCAGTTAATTTCGAATTAAGCCATTCTTGAATATACTAAAATTCAGTTTTATTTCTTTTGAGATGGTTTGATTCGAAAGGAGAGGGTACGAAGGATAAAATTGAAATTTAAATAAATTAATTATTTTTTAAACAACATACTTTATATTTTTAAGGACCCGATCTCTGGCTGTTCCTTTGATATCTGATGAAAAGGGTCATTTCGATTGAGGAATTAAAGGAACAGGTGAAGTGTGATCCAAATGGAATTTAGAATTAACAATTAGAATTGTTAATTCTCCTCATTCGTGTTACACTTACAAAATTAAAAAATACAGTCCACTACCACCCTTAATACGAATGAGTGTAATATTTAAATTATAACTCTCATAGTCATTTCTTTCATTTGGAAATACACTAAGTTAGGAGGTAGTCGGAGAAAAAGTGAATTTTATTTCATATTCCGTCAATCTTCTGATAGTTGATTGATTGCAGTATTAAAAATCTGACACATATTTGAACAGTGTCTAAATACTATATCTAGATACAATAGAATTGAATAATACAATAATTTAAAAATTCAAATATCATGGGATGATTCCGGACAATTTTTTTTTTTTTTATCGAGAAAGTTACAGGATTAAACATTGTCGATCTAATTTCTGATCTCACAAAGAAAGTGAAAGAAACCACGATGAAAGGATTGCTCAAAATTAAAAAAGAACTTCATGCTATTAATTTCCTAATATAAACAACGGTTATCTGATTTGAAAAACATTTCAGCTACCCCTATGCCAGAGATAACCTCTACAGGAACCTCTTTTGTCTCAGCTAGGTTAAAAAGGGAAAAATGTTAATATTTCCTACCCTTCAGCATAATAAAAGGAAAGCTACCGTGCTTCTTAATTGTATAAGAAGGTGATTTTTCATGTATACTGGATGAATGTCTGTATTTTAGGCTTGTAAACTTTTAAATAAATAAATATTTTCTATAAATTTCCTTGTTTGTTTGTATATAATTATTCATTATGAATCCAAAGGAGGTGGTATATAGAGAAATATTTTAATGATATAGGTTATTCTCATAGCTACAGTGAATTTTTTAAGATTCTCATCACAGTTTCCTCGTAAATAAAAAAGACTTGAAAGAACATTTTTCAGGAAAGGATGTTTACACGTTACATAAATTTGTGCATAAAAAATTTAAAAGTAGTAAAACCAAAGCTTATGATACTGAGCATATTGGCAGTTGAATTTAACAGATTTGATTAAATATAGATCGTATAATAATTATTTTCGATATTTATTATTCGTCAGTGATGGGTTTTCAGGGTACATATTTATGGTGAAATCCTCTAAAAGATAAACAGTCCCTACGGTCGCTAACGCTGTGAGAGAGATAATTTAAAAGATGATAGATACCCAAAGTTAACAATAAAGGTACGAAGTTCCAGGTTAAAGATTTAAGCTACTAAAAAACTTTTTCGGTGAATCAAACAGCAATTGTTGTACGTGTGTAAAGAACATTTATATATATATATATATATATATATATATATATATATATATATATATATATATATATATATATATATATATATATATATATATATATATATATATATTTCTCTAAAAATGAATACTTTTAAAAACATTGATATTTAGAAGGACTTAGACTATTCCCATAACCGATTATATCCTCGAGCAATTAAGAAAACCCATATTGAAATGTTAAAAACCATGCCAGTTATAAATAGTAATAAACTTGAAATAAAAGAAAATACAGGAATTAAAGAACGAAATCACGTACGTATATCAAGATCTACAGAAAAATTCAAGAAAGGATATATTCCGAATTTTTTTTTTTTTTTTTTTTTTTCTCCTCCGGTGGGAAAAGGCCATAGGCCTACCAAATTCCACCGATGTTTGGAAAGATCTATCATGGTCGATGGAGGCCGACGTGTCCAGATACTCGGCGTTTGAAAGTATGCAAGTCAAAGGTAGTTGGGAAAACAGATGGAGGAAGTGTGTTCCAGACTTTACCAGTAGAGTATATGTAAGATTGAGCATAGCGGTTAAGTCTGGGGTCGGAGAGTTGGACAGAGAAAGAATGAGACTGTGTAGGAAGGCGTGTCGCACGAGGTCTTCTCAATGGAGGAGGTATGCGACGAGAGATTTCAGAAGAGCAGTGTCTGTTGTAATAGCGATAGTAAAGAAAGAGTGCCGCAACAATTCGACGGGCAGAAAGAGATTGAAGAGAGTTAGTAAGAGCAAGAGAATTGATGAGACGAAATGCCCTAGACTCCACCTTCTCAAGGAGAGCTGTGTGTGTGGAACCACCCCAGATATGCGAAGCATACTCCATACAGGGGCGAACAACACCCCTATGCAGAGAAAGCAACTGGGGTGGCGTGAAGTAATTCTGAAGGCGCCTCAGAACACCCAACCTCTTAGAAGCTTGTTTAAGAAAGAGAAGTGAATGTGATCTTTCCAAGAAAGATCACGAGAAAAAGAAACACCAAGAATATTAAGAACAGATGAAGGCTTGAGTTGTGTGTTTTCGAAGAAGATATCATAGTTGTGTGGAAGATTGTGTCGAGTGGAGAGATGAAGGAATTGAGTTTTTGAGGCATTGAAAACAACCATGTTCTCTCTGTCCCAATTTGAAATACTAGAAAGATCAGAGGTTAGTTGCTCCAAGGCTACCCTTCTCGAGTCTATCAACTGCTGTTAGGTGGGACGTTTTTTAAACTGGAAGGAATAATGAAGGGTGGAGTCATCAGCATAGGAGTGGATAGGAGATGAAGTAATAGAGAGAAGGTCATTAATGAAAAGTAGAAAAAGTGTTGGGGAAAGAACAGAACTCTGAGGAACACCACTATTAATAGATTTAACGGTGGCCGTCTACAACAGCTGCTATAGAACGACCGGAAAGGAAATTAGTAAGAAGATCAGAGAGAGAAGGATAGATACCGAAAGAGGGAAGTTTAGAAATCAAAGCTTTGTGACCAGACTCTATCGAAAGGCTTTCGATATGTCCAGCGCGACAGCAAAAGATTCACCGAAATGCCGAAGAGCGGAGGACCAAGAGTCAGAGAGAAGGGAAAGAAGATCACCTCTAGAGCGTTTCTTACGAAAACCATACTGACGATCTGATATAAGATTAGAAGAATTGAGATGTTTCCAAATCTTTCTGTTAAGGATAGATTCGAAAACTTTAGAGAGAACGGAGGTCAAAGAAATAGGACGAGTAGTTGGAGGGTTGAGAGGGGTCCCCATTCTTCGGCACAGGCTGAATGAGCGCACGTTTCCAGCAAGAGGGGAAGGATTAAATTAGAGAGACAAAGACGAAATAGTTTTCCGAGGCAAGGTTCAAGCTCGGAAGAACAAGTTTTGAGAACCACAGGAGGAATACCATCTGGACCGTACGCCTTCTTAGTGTTAAGCTCAGAGAGAGCAGAAATGACATCTTTAGAAGAAATTCTAATTTTAGGCATAATTGAGTTAGAGGGGGTTGAAGGAGTAGGAATAGCTCCGGAATCGTCTAAGGTTGAATTAGAGGCAAAAGTTTGAGCAAAGAGTTCAGCTTTAGAAGAATGTAAAACAGCAGTTGTGCCGTCGGAAGATATTAAAGGAGGGAAAGAGGAAGAAGTTGACATTTTTTGCAAAACGCCAGAAAGAACGTGAAGAAGAGGAACCAGAAAGATTATTGCATTTTTTACGGAGAAAAGAGTTTTTAGTGTTACGAAGGATAGATTTTTCACGATTCCGGGATGAAATATAAGTAGCGTGAGTTTCTGGAGTTTGAAGACGACGGTAATCCCTGAAGGCAACATCCCTGCGGCGGAAAGCGAGAGAACGAGCAGAGTTAAACCAAGGTTTGTTTGGTTTAGTAGAAGGGAAAAAATATGAAATGGACGCCTCCATGCTAGAGAGAATCACCTCGGTAATGTTTTCTGCACACTCCGAGGGACCCCTCCCACGGAAGCAATAATCATTCCACGGAAAATCGAAGAAGTGCGACCACAGGTCCGACCAGTTTGCGGCACCGGAGTGCCACAAACGTTTCCTTTCAATATAAGGGGTCTTTCCTGCGAAAACTTGAAGAGATAGAAGAGGATATAGAGATAAGAAGGTGATCGGAGGAACCCAGAGGAGGAAAGAGTTTAACAATATAAGGAGAAAGATTAGAAGTTATGAAAAGGTCTAGAATGTTGGGTTCATCTCCAAGACGATCAGGGATACGAGTAGGGAGCTGCACCAACTGCTCAAGGTCGTTTTGGATAACGAAATGGAAGGTACGTTTACCAGCTGTATCATGAGAGCTAGATGAAAGCCATTGGCGGTGGTGAACATTGAAATCACCTAATATGATGATTTCAGAGAAAGGAGAAGAAGAGAGAGTGTGTTCTATTTTGGATTTTAAATAGTCGAAGAATTTAGGTTAGTCAGTAGAATTATTAGATAAATAAACAGAAAAAATGAATTTTCTCGTAGAATGGTAAGAGAGCCTAAGCCATAATGTGGAAAATTCAGATTACTCCAAATTAGAGACACGAGAACAAACGACATCGTTGCGCACGTATGCACAACAACCGCCTTTGACTGAAAATTGAGGATAGAGACAGTAGGAGGAAACAGAATAGGGTTTGCTATCAGAACGCTCAAACATCTGAGTTTCGGTCAAGAATAAGAGATGAGGTCTAGAAGAAATGGTCTCAGGTGTTCCAAGTAGGTAAGATTTTCCTCAGAATGGATTAAATTATATTATCTTAAGATTTAGAAGGTGAAACAGCGAAAGATAGATTTAGAATATAAGTATGAGTAGTACAGAATATAGGTAGTGCAGAATATGTTTCAATCCTAAGTAACTTTATAAAATAGAAAAAAAATTAGAATTTAAAGATAAAGGAAAACACAAAATACATTTATTTCATAAAATGGCCAGGTTATTCTGACAAGTTTAATGTTTAATAGCTAGATAGAAGTATCAGAGTTACGTAAATATTAATCATTTCATTTCGAAGTCATGGAGAGTGAAAATCATTTTTACCTAACTCTGCATCTTGGCATCTATGGAATTACACTCTAATAACAAAGTTGCAGAGTTTACAACTGAGTTAATATTTCCTACACATTTGAAGAAAGAATGGTATGAAATCGAATTGTGTAAACTCATATTAGATGTTAAAATTGAAAATGTAATTTTAAACCATGTAGCTTACGTGATTTTTAGAAGTATTAAATTCCTTAAAAATATTTTGAAAATAACCTTAATGATATTAATTTTTGATAGGAAGGGTTTTCTGCTAAAAAGGGAATGTACAAGTTGCTCCCTGCTCTGTTTAGGAATTTAATTAAATAGTAAAATTTTACAGAGTCGAATAAGTCGTGATTTATTTTTTCAAACCAATAAAATGCCTAACGATAATTCTGAACCCATAACTTTAAGATCTGTAATACATGAGAATTAGAAAGGTAGAAGATCATTTATTTTCCAGCATCTGGATTGGTTCCGTTAGTGTATTTACTTCTCTGAATCGCCCATGGATCACTATTGAAGAGTACAGTACCTTGAACATGATGTTCTAAATTGTAATCAGTTCGTAGGTAATCCTTCAGAGTTGTTAGGGAGTCCTTCTATTGTGTACATATATTATGATATAGTTGAGCATCAGTATGTTGGAAATATAAAGACTCCTGTCCTGAGAGTAGTTCTAATTCTTCGAGAACAAAGATTCCTAATATTCCCAAGTGTACGCGATTTACCATGGAGTAAATATTATCTGAATTCGGTTCGTATTTATATAAGAGAGGTTGAAGGCAATCCTGATCCATCTACTAACAGTACAGCTTTGTGTGAAAAACATATAAGAAAAAAAGTTTCTATAATAATAATAATAATAATAGTAATAATAATAATAATAATAATAATAATAATAATAATAATAATAATGAAGGGAGAAAGTGTTTTCAGAGAAGCTAGAATGTAAAAGAGTGTGGACTTGAAGGATTTTTCGCTAAATTAATGAGAGGTGCATTGCCTATATTTAAATTCGGTGAAGAGCACCTCGCTAAAAAGATAGCAAAGACAGAAGTAAACACGCTACGCGATGTCGTGGGAAGCCATCAACCCACGTGAGGCTTTAAAACGTCGTATAGCAGATGTCTCCGACGAAATGTTCGATGATGTTATTTGAAAAATATGTTCTAAAATGATTGGATGAGGAATTGATAGTAAGAAAAAAACAAAAAATAAGAAATAGAAAAGAATGTAAAACAGGGACTTAAGAAAAAGAAAAAGGATACTGATGAATAATTCTTTCATTAAATTCTTCAGTGACTCCCTCTACTTTCAGCTTCTCCAAACAGTATCTCTCTCATACTTTCCTATTTAGCTTCTTCCAAGTTTTCCATCTTAATTTTCCCAGTAACATTCAATGGCACGAACCTAGGGAGATCGTTAGCACATTTTTCACATCCTAGAAGATTATCTTGAAGTTTGTCAGCATCATATCAATCATTGACTTCTCCGTGTAGCTTTGTTCTGCATTCCATCTACACTACTTCAATTTCTTGGTATTTTTTTATTTGAAGAAAGTGTTCATTATTGCTATACTGTTCCTTATTGCAAAACTTATCAGATGATCACCTTCAATGTTTCTTTCTCCTTCTCCAATGCGTTTCTAATACCGTCTTCTCCCCTTCTCTACGAGCTTTCATTTCGCCAACAATTATTTGCTTTTCTCCTCTCACCTTGTTGTAAGTCTTTTGGAGTTCATTTCTAAAATATCTCTTCTCTTCAAGTGCATACTCTTGAATTATATTCATAGTTTTCCACTTCATTTTCAACGTTAACTCTATTATTCTTTCATTTACTAACATTGTATCCATTACGTTTTAGCACAGCACTAGTCTCAAAATGATCGCCGCTTCTGCCTTACTACTCTCTTCCCTTGTAGATCATCACTTAGGCACCGTATAATTTTTTCACTCCTTCATATATATATATATATATATATATATATATATATATATATATATATATATATATATATATATATATATATATATATATATATATATATATATATATATATATATATATATATCCTCTGGTGGGCAAAGGACGGAGGCCTACCAAATTCCACCAGAGTTGGGGAACATTCGGAATTTGGTCGCTAATGGCCAACGTGACCCGATACACGGCGTTTAAAAGTGTGCAAGTTAAAGGAAGTTGGGAAAACAGATAAAGGGAGTGTATTTCAGACTTTACCAGTAGAGTACATGTATAAATGAGCATAGCGGATAAATCAGGGCTCGGAGAGTTGGACAGAGAAAGGATGAGACTGTGTAAAAAGTCATGTCGCACGAGCCCTCCTCAATGGAGGAGGTATGCGACGTGAAAGTTTAGAAGATCAATGTCCGTTGTAATAGCGATAGTATAGAGAAAGAGATGCAACAATTCGACGGGAAGAAAGAGACTGGAGAGAGTTAGTAAGAACAGGAGAATTGATGAGACAAAAAGCACTAGACTCCACCTTTTCGAGAATAGCTGTATGTGTGGAACCACCCCAGATGTGAGAGGAGTACTCCATAAAGGGACAAACAACACCCCTATAGAGAGCAAGCAACTGGGGTGGCGTAAAAAAAACACGATGTCTCCTCAGAACACCCAACCTCTTAGAAGCTTGTTTAGATGGAGAAATAATGTGAATCTTTTCAATTGTGTAGAGTAGAAAGATGGAGGAGTTGAGTTTTTGAGGCATTGAAAACGACCATGATTTCTCTGCCCCAATTTGAAAAACGATCAAAGGTCAGTTGCTCCAAGGCCATCCTTCTTGAATCTATCAAATGCTTTTGGGAAGGACGACTTTCAAATTGAAAGGAGTAATGACGGGTCGAGTCATCGGCATAGGAGTGTATAGAAGACGAAGAAATAGAGAGAAGGTCATTGATGAAAATTAGAAAAATATTGGAGAAAGGACAGATCCTTAAGGAACACCAATATTTATAGATTTATAGGAAGAACGGTTGCCGTCTATAACAACTGCTATAGAATGACCGGAAAGGAAATTAAAGAGAAGGTGACAGAGAGAAGGATAGATTCAGAAAGAGGGAAGTTTGGAAATCAAAGCTTTGTTCCAGACTCTATCGAAAGCTTTCGATATGTCTAGCGCTAAAGCAAAAGATTCACCGAAACCCCGAAGAGCGGAGGACCAAGAGTCAGAAAGTAGGGAAAGAAAATCACCAGTAGAAAGTTCTTTACGAAAGCCATACTGGCGATCAGAGATAAGATTGGAAGAATTGAGATGTTTCCAAATCTTCCTGTTAATGATAGATTCGAAAACTTTAGAAAGAACGGAGGTTAAAGAGGGACGATTAGAGCTTAGGGGGGTCCCCCTTCTAGGTTGATAGAACCATAACGTTAAATATGATTACAAGGGAATTGATTTTCTAGTTCACGTGATACCTCCTCCATTGAGGATCGTAATATATTATATATATATATATATTATATATTATATATATGATTTAATATATAATTATATATGTATATATAAAGTCTATTTTAATATATATAACTACATATTAAATATATATATATATATATTATATATATAATATATAATATTATATATATATTGCCCACCATAGGATATATATAATATATATATATATATATATATATATATATATATATATATATATATATATATATATATATATATATATATATATATATATATATATATATATATGAAGGAGTTAAAAAATTATACGGTGCCTAAGTGATGATCTACAAGGGAGAGAGTAGACAGAAGCGGCGATCATTTTGAAATGTAATGGATACAATGTTAGTAAGTGAAAGAATTATAGCGATGACCTTGAAAATAGAGGGAGAAACGATGAGTATAATTCAAGTGTACGCACCACACCAGGGAAGACCAATGGAAGAGATATTTTAGAAACGAACTCCAAAAGACTATAATAAGGTGAGAGGAGAAAAGCAAATAATTGTTGGCGAAATGAAAGCTCGAGAGAAGGGGAGAGACATACTGAACATGGAGAAGGAGAAAGAAACATTGAAGGTGATCATCTGATAAGTTTTGCAATAAGGAACAGTATAGCAATAATGAACACTTTCTTCAAATACAAAGATACCAAGAAATTGAAGTAGTATAGATGGAATGCAGAACAAAGTTACACGGAGAAGTCAATGATTGATATGATGCTGACAAACTTCAAGATAATCTTCTAGGATGTGAAAAATGTGCTAACGATCTCCCTAGGTTCGTGCCATTGAATGTTACTGGGAAAATTAAGATGGAAAACTTGGAAGAAGCTAAATAGGAAAGTATGAGAGAGATACTGTTTGGAGAAGCTGAAGGAGAGTCACTGGAAAGAATTTAATGAAAGAATTATTCATCAACATCTTTTCTTTTTTTTAGTCCCTGTTTACATTTTTTCTATTTTTATTTTTTGTTTTCTTCTTACTATCAATTCCTCATCCAATCATTTTAGAACGTATTTTTCAAATAACATCATCGAACATTTCGTCGGAACATCTGCTATACGACGTTTTAAAGCCTCACGTGGGTTGATGGCCTCCCACGACATCGCGTAGCGTGTTTACTTCTGTCTTTGCTATCTTTTTAGCGAGGTGCTCTTCACCGAATTTAAATATAGGCAATGCACCTCTCATTAATTTAGGAAAATCCTTCAAGTCCACACTCTTTTACATTCTAGCTTCTCTGAAAACACTTTCTCCCTTCATTATTATTATATTATTATTATTATTAATTATTATTATTATTATTATTATTATTATTATTATTAACTTTTTTCTTATATGTTTTTCACACAAAGCTGTATGTTAGTAGATGGATCAGGATTGCCTTCAACTTCTCTTATTTAAATACGAACCGAATTCAGATAATATTTACTCCATGGTAAATCGCGTACACTTGGGAATATTAGGAATCTTTGTTCTCGAAGAATTAGAACTACTCTCAGGACAGGAGTCTTTATATTTCCAACATACTGATGCTCAACTATCATAATATATGTACACAATAGAAGGACTCCCTAAAACTCTGAAGGATTACCTACGAACTGATTACAATTTAGAACATCATTTCAAGGTACTGTACTCTTCAATAGTGATCCATGGGCGATTCAGAGAAGTAAATACACTAACGGAACCAATCCAGATGCTGGAAAATAAATGATCTTCTACCTTTCTAATTCTCATGTATTACAGATCTTAAAGTTATGGTTCAGAATTATCGTTAGGCATTTTATTGGTTTGAAAAAATAAATCACGACTTATTCGACTCTGTAAAATTTTACTATTTAATTAAATTCCTAAACAGAGCAGGGAGCAACTTGTACATTCCCTTTTTAGCAGAAAACCCTTCCTATCAAAAATAATATCATTAAGGTTATTTTCAAAATATTTTTAAGGAATTTAATACTTCTAAAAATCACGTAAGCTACATGGTTTAAAATTACATTTTCAATTTTAACATCTAATATGAGTTTACACAATTCGATTTCATACCATTCTTTCTTCAAATGTGTAGGAAATTAACTCAGTTGTAAACTCTGCAACTTTGTTATAGAGTGTAATTCCATAGATGCCAAGATGCAGAGTTAGGTAAAAATGATTTTCACTCTCCATGACTTCGAAATGAAATGATTAATATTTACGTAACTCTGATACTTCTATCTAGCTATTAAACTTGTCAGAATAACCGGCCATTTTATGAATAAATTTTTTGTTTTCCTTTTTTTATATTTTTTTTTCTTTTTATAAAGTTACTTAGGATTGAAACTTATATTCTGCACTACCTATATTCTGTACTACTCATACTTATATTCTAAATCTATCTTTCGCTGTTTCACCTTCTAAATCTTAAGATAATATAATTTAATCCATTCTGAGGAAAATCTTACCTACTTGGAACACCTGAGACCATTTCTTCTAGACCTCACTCTTATTCTTGACCGAAACTCAAGTTTGAGCGTCTGATAGCAAACCCTATTCTTTCTCGTCTATTCTCAATTTTCATCAAAGGCGGTTGTTGTGCATACGCCAACGATGTCGTTTGTTCTCGTGTCTCTAATTTGGAGTAATCGAATTTTCCACATTATGGCTTAGGCTCTTTACCATTCTACGACAAATTAATTTTTCTGTTTTTATCTAATAATTCTACTGACAATATTTCGACTATTTAAAATCCAAAATAGCACACTTTCTTCTTCTCCTTTCTCTGAAAATCATATTAGGTGATTTCAATGTTTCACACCGCCAATGGCTTTCATCTAGCTCTCATGATCAGCGGTGAAAGTACCTTCCTTTTTATCCAAAACGACCTTGAGCAGTTGGTCAGTCCACTCGTATCCCTGATCGTCTTGGGATGAACCCAACATTTAGACTTTTCTAACTTCAATCTTTCTCTTATATTGTTAAACTCTTCTCTCTGGGTTCTCGATACTCTTATCTCTATCTCTTCAGTATTATCCACTCTGGTATGTGCGCGTCCATTCATATTTGATTCTCCTTCTACTAAAACCAAAAAACTTGGTAACTCTGCTCTTCTCTCGCTTTCCGCCGCAGGGAATGTTGCCTCAGGGATTACCCGTGTCTTCAAACTCCAGAAACTCAGCTACTTATATTTCTCCCGGAATCGTGAAAAATCTACCTTCGTAACCAAACTCTTTCCGAAAGCAATAATCTTTTTGTTCTCTTACGCCTTTCTGTTTTTTAAAAATGTCACTTCTTCCTCTTTCCCTATATCTTCCGACGGCAAACTGCTGTTTTAATTCTTCAAGCTGAACTCTTGCAAACTTTGCCTCTAACTCAACCTTAACGATTATGCCCTTAAAATTAGAATTTCTTTAAAGATTTCATTTCTGCTCCCTAGCTAATACTAAGAAGGCGTACGGTCCAGATGGTATCCCTCCTGTGGTTTTCAAAACTTGTTCTTCCGAGCTTGAACCTTGCCTCAGAAAACTATTTCGTCTTTGTCTCTCTAATTTAATCTTCCCCTCTTGCTGGAAACGTGCGCTCATTCAGCCTGTGTCGAAGAATGGGGACCCCTCTCAACCCTCCAACTCTCGTCCAATTTCCTTGACCTCCGTTCTCTCTAAAGTTTTCGATCCTCTTAACAGAAGACATCAATTCTTCTGTTATATCAGATGAAGTATGTTCTAAGAACCCTAGGTGATCTTCTTCCCTTCTTCCATCTTGGCCCCTCTTCACTCGGGTCTTTTGCTGTCGGCTGGCTATCGAAAGCTTCGATAGAGTCGGCACAAGCTTGATTTTAACTTCCTTCGGTATCTATCCTTCTCTCTGATCTTCTTACTACTTCATTTCCGGTCGTTCTAAGAGCTGTGGACCCCGCTTAATCTATTAATGTGTGTTCCGAGTTGTCTTCCCACTTTCACTTTATAATGACCTCTCTCTGTTATTCATCTCCTATCCACTCCTTTGCTGAGACTCCCCTTCATTTCCTTCCAGTTTAAAAAACGTCCCAGCAAAAGGTGTGACTCGATCTTCTATTTTTGATAAACATTTCTCTCAAAACTCAATTCCTTACCTTCTACCGAACATATCCACACACTATGACTCTTCAAAACACACAACTAAGCCTTCATTTTCTAATATTTTGGTGTTTTTCTCGTATCTTTCTGGAAGATCACATCACCTCTTTCTAACAAGCTTCTAAGAGGTTGGGTGTTCTGGCGTTCATTCTTCACCACCCAGTTGTTTCCTGTATAGGTTTGTTTGCCCTGTATGGAGTATGCTTCGATATCGGGGTGGTCCCACACAGTTCCTAGAGGGGTCTAGGCATTTCGTCTAATTCTCTTGCTCTACCTCTCTTCAATTTTCTGCCGTCGAATTGTGCGTCACTCTTACTAACCTATTCACGACACTGCTTCTGAAATTCTTCGCATCTCTATTGAGAAGACCTCGTGCGACACCTTCTACACAGTTCTTTTCGTCCACCTCCGCCAGACTAACCGCTACTCACTTACATTCTACTGGTAAGTCGAACACTCCTTCATTGTTTTCCCAACTCCTTTGCTGCATACTTTCAAACGCCGAGTATCTGGACACTCGGCCTCCATCGACCATGATAGATCTTTCCAAACATCGGTGGAATTTGGTAGGCCTATGGCCTTTTCCCACCGGAGGAGATAAAAAAAAAAAAAATTCGGAATATATCCTTTCTTGAATTTTTCTGTAGATCTTGATATACGTACGTGATTTCGTTCTTTAATTCCTGTATTTTCTTTTATTTCAAGTTTATTACTATTTATAACTGGCATGGTTTTTAACATTTCAATATGGGTTTTCTTAATTGCTCGAGGATATAATCGGTTATGGGAATAGTCTAAGTCCTTCTAAATATCAATGTTTTTAAAAGTATTCATTTTTAGAGACATATTATATATATTATAATATAATATATAAATATATATATATATAATATATGTTTTATATATGTAACAATTGTGTTTGATTACCGAAAAAGTTTTTTAGTAGCTTAAATCTTTAACCTGGAACTTCGTACCTTTATTGTTAACTTTGGGTATCTATCATCTTTTAAATTATCTCTCTCACAGCGTTAGCGTAGGGACTGTTTATCTTTTAGAGGATTTCACCATAAATATGTACCCTGAAAACCCATCACTGACGAATAATAAATATCGAAAATAATTATTATACGATCTATATTTAATCAAATCTGTTAAATTCAACTGCCAATATGCTCAGTATCATAAGCTTTGGTTTTACTACTTTTAAATTTTTTATGCACAAATTTATGTAACGTGTAAACATCCTTTCCTGAAAAATGTTCTTTCAAGTCTTTTTTATTAACTAGGAAACGTGATGAGGAACTTAAAAATTCACTGAGCATGAGAATAACCTATATCATTAAATATTTCTCTACCACCTCCTTGGATTCATATAATAATATATTATTCAAAATAAATTCATAAAAATTTTATTTATTTAAAAGTTTACACGCCTAAAATACAGACATTCATCCAGTATACATGAAAAATCACCTTCTTATACAATTAAGAAGCACGGTAGCTTTCCTTTTATTATGCTGAAGGGTAGGAAATATTAACATTTTTCCCTTTTTAACCTAGCTGAGACAAAAGAGGTTCCTGTAGAGGTTATCTCTGGCATAGGGGTAGCTGAAATGTTTTTCAAATCAGATAACCGTTGTTTATATTAGGAAATTAATAGCATGAAGTTCTTTTTTAATTTTGAGCAATCCTTTCATCGTGGTTTCTTTCACTTTCTTTGTGAGATCAGAAATTAGATCGACAATGTTTAATCCTGTAACTTTCTCGATAAAAAAAAAAATTGTCCGAATCACCCATGATATTTAATTTTTAAATTATTTATTATTCAATTCTAGTATCTAGATATAGTTTTAACACTGTTCAAATATGTGTCAGATTTTTAATACTGCAATCAATCAACTATCAGAAGATTGACGGAATATGAAATAAAATTCACTTTTTCTCCGACTACCTCCTAACTTAGTTATTTCCAAATGAAAGAAATGACTATGAGAGTTATAATTTAAATATACACTCATTCGTATTAAGGTGTAGTGGACTGTATTTTTAATTTTTAAGTTAAACGAATGAGGAGAATTAACAATTTATTGTTACTCTAAATTCATTTGGATCACATTCACCTTTCCTTTATCCTCAATCAAATACCCTTTTCATCAGATATCAAAGTAACAGCCAGAGATCGGTATTAAAAATATAAGTATGTTGTTTAAAAATTTATTTAAATTAAATTTATCTTCCTACCCTCCTTTCGAATCAAACCATCTCAAAAGAAATAGAATTATTTTAATATTTAAGAATGGCTTAATTCGAAATTAACTGAAGAGTCAACCTTCAGTACTGAAGTAAGTAGAGAATAAAAGGAAGAATAAATTTTCATATATTTTTATTATAAAGATAGTAATAGAAGTCGTGAGTAATATAAAAATAAAATAAAAATAATTTTTTTTTTTTTTTTTTTTTTTTTTTGTTTTTTTTTTTTTTTTTTTTTTTTTTTTTTTTTATGATAAATATTGATAAATATACGAATATATAAATAATAGAAAAAAATATTAGTTAGAGTAAAAAAATATTTACAATTAACTAATAGTAGAATCTTAGGTATAAACTAAGTTATTTGTATAAGATTCATATTTCTATTATTACAAATCCTTAAATTTATTAGTAAATAATTTTATTTACAATAATATAAATTATTAATTTTAAAAAAAATAGAATTTATATCTACAAAATAAATCTATAAATAATATTAGTAATAATATAATCAAGTAGCCTATCTATTTATAAGTTTGTATGTATCTAAAAAAACAAAAATAAAAAATAATTTAACTGTTTATCATGGCGTTGCGAGCAATGCTGCGTGTGACAATAATAAACACCAAGAATGTGTTTTAAATTTCGCCGAAAAAAAAGTAGTAAGAGAAAAAAAGGTCTTGAAAAACTTGAACTCGTAATTATTGTGAAAACCTCACATCTGAAATAAAAATGGAAGAGATGACTCGAGAAAATAATTTAGTTGATTGTTTTTTAACGTGGGAAATTGCAGAATCTGAGACAAAACTCAGTTTTCTGCAATTTCACGTAGGAGATCAACTAAAAATAAGGAATGACTAAGTTGAAATCCCAATATAATTTTCGTCTTAGTACTCTCCTGAGAAGAGGAAATCTATCGATTTCCACTTCTCTTAAAGCTTGAAAATTTTAAGGAGACAACAACTTCGGAATTAAATCGCTAATATAGGAAAAAAGGCACTTCTTTTCTTACTTACCACAGCTGGGGCGTACCAAAAAAACAACTAAGGAAATTTCACATCAGAGCAAATAAATATTCCGTCAGATTATTTACAAAAAAAGCAATAATCTGACCCTGGCTTGGCCTCCTCTAATTAGAATTAGAGTTCTAACCTAAGGGGTTTGCGAAAGTTTAAACACCACGCAAAAATGTTAAAGAAATAATAATTTAGACTGTAATTCAAATTTTAATTAAAGGAACTCAATAAGCTTTAATTTTGAATATAAAGGAGGGAGTCTAAAGTTCCTTTAAATTACAGTCTAAAACCTCAACACCTTCTTATAACGAAAGAATGTGCTAAAGTGGCTTGAGATATGCAAATTTTGACCTTTTATACTACACACCGTGACCGAAAGGAAATTTCCTTTCGTTAAGTAATAAAATAATCTCAATAAAATTTTGTGTTTCTTTCCCTTTTCTAATTTAACCAAACGAGTACAAGCAGCGACACAAAGCTTTCATATACCCCAAAAATAACAGTTTTCTTTGATTTCTTCCCATTTTTTAATTCATTCCTGAAACACCTGTCGTTATCTAAGGTATTTCACTATATTTACTATAGATTGACACCAAAAGTCACTAGATTGACAGCAGAAATAAGTTTTATAATCTTTAAATTTAATATACAGTTATATGTATTTAATAAAATTTAAAAATATAATTTTTGTTTGCTCTATTATATTTCTCCTTGTTGGAGAAACTACTCCTAAATCATTTAAAAACTTAAATGTAATTGTCTTTCAAATACAGATGATGTCGACCATCTTCCAAAACAAACTTTACCAACCTTAAGGTATATTATAAATGTGAATATCATTTCACGACAATTTTCATTCAGCAGCATATAAGAATAACAAATAAATAATTTTTAGCGTATTATGTTTTAAAACAATTGTATAATGAATATCTTCATTTTATTTCATTTAATAATCGTTGAAGTGAAAAAACGGAACAGTTGGTATCTAACGTCGTTCGACTTCCCTTTCAATATATTAAGTTCCAGATGTTGCCAGACGAATATTTTCTAATTAAAAGATATATTCTTACTTTTTTTAAAAGTAAAATATTATTAATTCATTGTACATAATTAATAACTTTTTAGTAAAAGAATGAAAAGTAATTACATTCTTAATAAAAAATATAAGGGTTTTCAATAAAAAAGAAATTGACAATTCAGATACCGTTATCTTTAGTCTGTTGAAATGTCCTTGACACACAGAAAAATACGCTCATGCGTACACAATTTGTTAAAGCAAAGTAC
>SEYY01002525.1:0-7500 GCA_009176605.1 Armadillidium nasatum
CTCTCTCTCTTCTCTCTCTCTCTCTCTCTCTCTCTCTCTCTCTCTCTCTCTCTCTCTCTCTCTCTCTCTCTCTCTCTCTCTCTCTCTCTCTCTCTCTCTCTCTCTCTCTCTCTCTCTCTCTCTCTCTCTCTCTCTCTCTCTCTCTCTCTCTCTCTCTCTCTCTCTCTCTCTCTCCTCTCAGATCATTCTTTTCATTATTATTAGATTTTTTTAACCATTATTTTAATTTTATAATTATTAAATTTTAATAATTTATTTTACATTATTTTCATTAATATCAATTTTTTGATTTTAATTTTATTTTTATTATTTTATGTTTACTAAAATTAAAATTTAATTAAATTTGATTTATTATTTGTTATTATATTTTATATTGGGTATTATTTTGATTTTATTTTTTTTTTATTATATTTATTTAATATTTTATTAATTATTTTTAATTTCAAATTTTATTTTTTTCATTTAATTAATTTTTTAATTTTACCTAAAAATTTTTAAAAAAAATTAATCAGCAAAGAAAGAAAACTCTGAAAGGAAACAAAGGAACCGTGAGTATTTAAATTTTCTTCTTTATTTTCACCATGACAAATGAAACCGAAAATCAGGTGGACTCCTCCCACAACTTACCAACAATTGCAGCCATCACCTCAATCCCAAAGATGAACTAATACTGATAAGAAGAATCGACAATAAATGGGAAGGCCCCACTTTTTCTCGATGGCTGGAGGATGTAAAAGAAAATATTCAAATAAAACACTGCTCAGATGATCGCACAAAAATCACAAGCTCGATCCCAAATCCACCTAACAACAGGGAGAATTTCGCCTACTGCTAAATTCAAACCCAGAACTCCTTCGCCTTTCCTCTTTTGAAGAATTCATTGAAACCTTACAATGCCTCGTTCTTCCGGAAGACTCCCTTCATCATTTTGAAGCTTTCCAGAAACTCTTAGATTTTCAATGGGATTCTACGCAAACAATAGCTTCAAGCGCTCTCTCCTTACACAAATTAGTGACAGAATTTCTCAACAAACTCACTGAAAAGGACTCTACTCTCAATCTTCCTGAAAAACTTATCACGGCCATAACCATGTCTTTTTTATATACCCAAATTCCAAAAACGCTGCAAGACCAAAGACAACAATTTGTAAAATATTACGATTATACTTTGCCTCTTCCCAAACAAATCCTCGAAAATTCTAATGGTCGTCTCTACACTCTTCCTCCCACGGAAATAACCCCTTCTCAAATCGAGGTTAATTTATTATCCAATAGAGCAAACTCCACAAGATCAAAACCAACTCCACAGCAACCTTTCGTTCAGTGCACTCCCTCTGCATTCCCATCTCACCATCCCTCACCTCTCCCCTCAAGCACCAATCTCGATTCAATACCACAGATCTGTTACCATTGTGAACAAGCAGGTCACTTTAACGCCTACTGCCCATTCAGCCCATATTGCCACCATTGTTATCAATATCACATTCGAGGATCTACTCCAAATTGCAAAAACTCTACCTTTGATCCCATGCAATCCAAACTTCACATTCAGAAACGCTCCAATCACTCCACAGATAGAGAACATCATAAAAAGAGGACTTTGGAAAGGAACAGGAATCCATAGGAAAGAATATAAAGGAGTTCGTCCGCCTCCACAGCAGCAAGAAAATCAAGTCTCCCACAACAATCTTTCAATACAAAGACGCTCTCCTCCCACCGCCCCAACTCAGAGGAATAGCAACTTCAGAAACAATCGAATTCCAAAACATCAATCTAGTCTCCTCTCAAACTCAAGATTACACCCCAATTTCATATAGAACTCAAGAAAATCACCTTGGCCCTTCAACCGAACAATATTTCCCAAATGATCAACAAATTTCTCAAGAGGATTACTACCCTTATCAAAAGAACACCCCCAATGAAAACAAGAAAATTTTCTAATTTAGAGGTTGAGCAACAGCACTCAACTCAACCTCACACGGTAATGAGTGCCAATACAAATGTAAATAAGTTAGTTAATAAAAATGCATGCAATAAATTTAACCATTTATATATTAATGATGTAGATAGTAGAAATTTAGATAGCAATTATTTTAAGCAAAATTCGCATTTAAATTTTAATGTTTATTCTAATATTGATAACAATTATGACACTGATATTTCACCTCAAAATGATCTCACACACACACTATATCCTTACAACCGCCACAACAAAAGCATCCACAAACCTCACAATCTCAAGTTCAACTTTCTCCTCATCCACACCAGAATGTTACAGTAACTTCTCACATTCCATCATCTTTACAACAATCTCACCACCAACAGCAACAACTAATCCAACAGTCTCATCAGTCAAAGCAACAACAATCATCACTTCAACAGCATCACTCTCAATCACAAATACATCACTATCAACACTCTCCTCTTCCTTCACCTACATCACAATTACTTCAACATCAACAACAGAGCACATCATCTCAACCACATCAACAACCCTCTCAAACAAAGCATTCACAACAACCATCACAATCAGACCAACCACACCCACAACTTCCACCATCTTCATTACTCCCCATAAATACACCTATAGTTACACATGAAACTCTTGAAACCAACTCTATTCCATTTTCATTTAACACTATCTCTTCACATTTCAACACTCACCCCCTACCTTCACCTCCATCTCAAGACACAGCGGGTCCAACTTATTTCATCAAAGCAAAAATTACTTTCAACAATCACAACTTACCTCACAAATCATTTCTACTCGACACAGGTTCTAATGGTTCTTTATGTAAATTATCTGTCTTTCACAATCTCCAACATAAACTCAATACCCCCATATCACTAGGTAAATGTAATACACAACTTAAATCTATCACTGGTTCAACTTTTCCCCAACTTGGTACAATCACATTAGATATACACCTTGCAACATCTGTATTTCCGGTAACTTTTATGGTCGTACATGATTCACTCTGCTCTTTTCACTCAGACTTCCTCCTCGGCACAAATCTTTTCAGTAAAGCACCCATCTCTCTAGATCTTAAAAACTTTTTTGCTTGTAATCGACACTGATAGCAACCCTACATTTCATCCTTTACTATCTCAATCACCCCCTTCACATTCATCTCAAAAACAATTATCACCTCTCACACCCCCACAGCTACCAGCACACTAATAGCTACTCAAACTCCACCCCTCAAAACAATGAAATATCACCTTCAGAAACATCTTCCACACTAAACACACCTTCGGTTGTCACTCCTTCTGCTCACCCACATTCACTCTCTCACACAAATACACCCACCTCTATACTCAAACGATATTTCAATCTCCCATAATCTTCTTATAGACTCTGACGTACAATATAATCTATATACCACTTCTACTATTGATATTCATCCTTATTCTAAAACAACTCTTTCTCTCAATGCATTATCTACTGCACATACAACTCCCTCCGATAATTTAGTGTTGGCAACTAACAACACTCAAACCAATATTGAAACGTCATAAAGGAAAACTCTACAAGCAGTTCCTAAGAGACGGGAGAGGGCGAGTTCCATTGTTCGTGCAAAAACGGGAGGAGCATTTGAGAGACCAAAGTTTAGTCTAGTGGGGCAGTACTGACCTCTTGGAGTTCGAAATGCCAGGTAGGGTTGTGTGTCTTCCTCAATTTCGAGGGCGTGATAAGCATCGAGGAGATCTACTGAGGTAAAGAGGGAGCTCTTTCCAAGTGTATTGAGGAGGTCAGTGATGCATGGGAGGGGATAGCGATCTAAGACTGTGTGAGAGTTGATATGTCTATAATCTGCCACAATTCTGGGGCGTGTGGAATTCTTTTTGGGAATGACTAAGAGGGGTGAGCTGTGTGGAGAGGAGAATTGGTTTTATGTAACCTTTTTGAATGGAGGTGGTGACCCACTCGTCTATGTGTGTTAGATATTTGTGAGGAAGGCGGTATTGTGGGCGATATAGTACTTTAGGGGTTTCTGGTTTGAATTGAATGGAGAATTTTTGTAAAGGGCAAATGGGGACCTCATCATCTTCGAGAGCGATGACATCACTATATGAAAGAAGAAGTTGTAATAGACGATCAAAGAGAGCAGGATCATGTAAAAGAGTATCTTCTTGAGAACTTTTCTTTATAGAGGAAGATATAATTTCTTTATAAGTGGATATAAGTTGGGATGTAGTGAGACCTTTGGTGGAAGTGTTGAGATAAGTGTGAGCTGTAAGAATATTAGTTCATCTAAAAGTATGATGGGGTTAGCAGTGGATACGAGGGTATTCTTTTGTAGAGTTTGTGGGGAAGCGCTTAAATTTATGATATCTATTAAAATATGGCTTTTAGTGCATGTGCTCAAAATGTTTCCCGAGTAAAGAGAGTATATAAATTTAGAGAGGGAACAACTAACAAAAGAGAGATGGATTTCTTTCCCTGTATCATCGAGCTGATTTAGGACGGCACCTAGTCCTTTATGAGAAGCGTCAGTGTTGACGAAAAATGGTTTATCGTAATTAGGAAAAGCTAGTTGCGGGTGTAGAAGTAAAGCTTGTTTAAGGGTGTTGAAGACTAACTGTTGTTCAGGGTTCTAAACAAATTGTGCATATTTTCAGTTGTAGACCAGTTTGGCCTACATATGCCACATTACAGCTGGTAAATAAATTAATGAGAATCTGAGAAGCGCTGGTTGAGATTCTTTGTGTCTAAAGAAAGTATAAATTGAGAAAGAGTTATAATTTATAAGAACGAACTGGCGTTGCGGGTATATAGCTTCAATTACTGTAAGAATATTTCTATTAAGTTGGGATATAAGCGATCCTATATAAAGAAGTTTTAAGTATATTTTTTATTATATTTATATATATTAATATATATATTATATATATATATATATATATATATATATATATATATATATATATATATATATATTATATATATATATATATATATATATATATATATATATAATATATATATATATATATATATATATATATATATATATATATATATATATATATATATATATATATATATATATATATATATATATATATATATATATATATATATATATATATATATATATATATATATATATATATATATATATATATATATATATATATATATATATATATATATATATATATATATATATATGTATATATATATACATATATACTTTGTTAGTTCTAAATGTGTGGTTTTGTTTTTAATTTTTTTTATAGTGCTCAGTGTTTTAATTCTTTTTTAAGTGTTTTTAATTAATTATATTTTTATTGACAGTGTAGTTCGACATATGTAAGATAAGTATGATTTTTAACCTAAGTAAAATTTTACCGTTTTAAATTTAATATATATTTTCTCCGTACGTTCTATTAATTAAATTTCATTAACATAAATTTACCTCATGATCTGTTTACAGGTTTAATATTATAATTATATAGTTTCATAATTGATTTTAACGTTTTAATATTTGTTTTTAACATAAGTATTATTTCGGTTTTTATTTTGTTTTGTTTGTCTCTTTGTTTGTCTGACCGTTTGCTCGTGTGATTGTGTGTGTTTGTGTTTTTAACGTTTTAATATTTGTTTTTAACATAAGCATTTTCAGTTTTTATTTTGTTTTGTTTGTCTCTTCTTTAGTCTGTCTATTTGCTCGTGTGATTGTTTGTGTTTGTCAGTTTGCTAGGATTGGCTGTTTGTTTGTCTGTTTTGAACGCAAGTGTTTGTGAAGAATGGCTGGTGTGCGCAGACGTGGGTTCTCTGTACACTTCACCAACATCCGTGGCTTACGCTCTAACTTAGCTTCTGTGGAATACCATCTCTCTAATTCTCATCCTAACCTTTTACTCTTGTCTGAGACCCAGATATCAAAGAATTCCTCTCCTAACTTTTTTAATATATCTAACTATAACTTATTTCATAATTTCCGTTCTAAGGGTGGAGTTTGTGCCTATGTTAACACCAACACTCCGGTAACACGTCTTGTGAATCTTGAATCTCCTAACTTTGATGTTCTGTGGCTTAAAATCTTTCTTCCTACCACTTCAATAATCTTGTGCTTCTGCTACTGTTCTCCTAATAGAACAGATTTTTCTACCTTTTTTGAGTACCTAACTACTTCTCACGAGACTGTTACATCTTCGCATCCAAATACTGAGGTCCTCTATTTAGGGGATTTCAACGTACACAACACTGAATGGCTAGGTTCCTCTCATACCGATTCAGGGGGAGAGGAGGCCGAATCATTCAGCATTCTCAACGATCTGGAGCAACTGATTAAAGAACCAACACACATTCCAGATCGTCCCAACCAATTCTTGAACACTCTTGATTTATGCTTCACTACTAGTCCTTCTCTCTATAAATATGCTATCTTCGCACCTATTGGTAACTCCGACCACAATCTAATTTGTCTTAATTTTCATGCTTTCTCTCCAACTGCTCCACCCTGCCCTAAACGTATCTTCTGGCACTTTGATCGGCTGACTGGGGGGCTTTGCGTTGCTTCTACGCTAACTATTCCTGGAGTGACTGCTTTGTCTCTGGAGACGCTTCGGTCTCTGCCGATAAGGTGGGGGCCGTAATCGTTGATGGGATGAGCAGGTTCATTCCTTCTTCAACTAAATCCTTCTCTCCTCAAAATCCATGGTTCGATCGTGCTTGTTCTCGTGCCATTCAGGCTAGAGACATTGCGTATCGACAGTGGAAAAATTCTCCTTCTCCTATCACTCTAGCTAATTTTCATTCAGATCGGAATCGTTGCAGGGATATTCTTCGACGAGCAAAGCAGACTTTCACCAAACGAAGGTGTGCTGAGCTCCTTAATTCTCCTACTGAAAAATCTTTCTGGCCTCTTGCCAAAAACATCTCCAACAATTTCTGTAAATCTTCCTTTCCTCCTCTTATTCGCTCTGATGGTTCTGTTGCTAACACTCCAACTGAAAAGGCTAATCTCTTCGGCCTCCTATTCTCCTCTAATTCTACCCTGGACGACTCCGGCAATCCTCCTCCTACTTCTTCTCCTCTCAGAGGTCCCATGCCTTTGCCTGTGATTTCATTTGACCAGGTGCATGGGCTTCTGAAGTCTATGAACGTTAGGAAGGCAAGCGGCCCGGATGGCATTCCTCCCCGAGTTTTAAGGGAGTGTGCCTCTGAGCTGGCTCCGTCCCTCGTTCAACTTTTCTCTCTATGCCTCAATACTAGTACTTTCCCTCAGTGTTGGAAGCGCGCAATAGTCCAACCTATTCCGAAGAAAGGTAGCCGCTCTGATCCTTCCAACTATCGCCCTATAGCTCTCACTTGTATTCTGTCTAAGATCTTTGAAACCCTTCTTAACTCTCACTTCTTAGATCATCTGGAATCTCATTCCCTTCTTTCTGATCATCAGTATGGCTTTCGTCGTTCGAGGTCTACTGGTGACATACTTTCCTATCTCACAGATCTATGGTCTTCTGCCCTTAGGGACCATGGGGAGACTTG
>SEYY01002525.1:12500-17500 GCA_009176605.1 Armadillidium nasatum
CCAAAAGGATGATTTCAGAGAAAGGAGAAGAGGATAGAATGTGCTCTATTTTGGAGTTTAAATAGTCGAAGAATTTTTTATAGTCAGTAGAATTAGGAGATAAATAGACAGAACAAATAAATTTAGTAGTAGAATTGCAAGAGAGCTTAAGCCATAAGGTAGAAAATTCATGAGACTCCAAATCAGAGACACGAGAGCAAATAACATCGTTGCGCACATAAGCGCAACAACCGCCTTTGGCTGAAAATTGAGGATAGAGACAGTAGGAGGTAACAGAATAAGGTTTGCTGTCAGCACACTCAAGCACCTGAGTTTCGGTTAGAAATAAGAGATGAGGTTTAGAAGAAGAGAGATGGTGTTCAACAAAGGGGAAATTAGAAAAAAGACCGCGAATGTTGCAGAAATTAATGAAAAAAAGAAGACCGTGCATCGGGGCAAGCCGGACGCCGGGTCATGGCGGCACCATCCCCATCATCGGAGGCCGCCAACTCCCAAGTGATGATGGGGTGAGGGGTATATATATATATATTATATATATATATATATATATATATATATATATATATATATATATATATATATATATATATATATATATATATATATATATATATATATATATATATATATATATATATATATATATATATTATATATATATATATTTTAAACAATGCAAGTTGTCTAATCAATATTAATTACAAATAGTAATAATTTAATATTTTTAAAATATTCTGACTATTTCCAAGGTTAAAATTATCATTAAGAAAATTGTTTTAAATTTTTCGTAAATTAAATAAAATTAAAATTAAAATTACTTAAAGGAAGATTATAAGATTTTTTATGTATGTTAAAAAAAAAAAAAGTTCACATGTTTGAGAAATTTTACACTTCACTATTAAGGCGTATTCGGAATATTTTCATGAATTCCAAATCTGTTCATTAGTTAGGAAATATTTAATGATTTTAAAGTTTAAAAATTGTTTCCCTTCGAAACTGAAGTTTTTAACTATTGGAGCGTTTGAAGAGAATATCTTCGGATGTTAAACAAATGGAACTTATCCAATGTTCATGATGAAATATTCCTCCGTCATGGTCTAAAGGTTCTAAAATTGATTGGGGTATAGAAGCATTTTATAATTAATGAAAATTGGGAAAATAATAAGAAAAGCAAATGCTAAATGAACTTTTTAGACGACTAAGAGAATTTTCTTTCCTGATTACCGAGAAATTTGTTCATTCAATTTGTGTTCTCAAACTACTATATCTACCATCTCCAGTTTCATATTGGCTTTAAATTTTTTATTTAATTTTATTAATTAAACTTTGTTCATAATACTTTTCAAGTATCGAATATAATTCTAATTACAAATTAATTTTAATCTAAAGAAGACAAGCGTGGGATTTAAGAGGAAACTGAGGGAAATTTTTATTTTCCTTAGACTAATTAATAGTTATCAGACAGAATTTAAGAATAGAGAAGAGTTGGAAAACGCGCACTGATGTGAGTTCCTTACTGTCTCCTGCCAAAGACATGATATTGAGCGTTAATGGTGAAGAGTAATCGAATAAGTTGGATGTTATTCAACAGTTTATTGGCAACTGTGTCTCGCGGGATTTCAAATTTAGAAAATAATTTGGAAGATTAACTTATTATTTATTTGAATTTTAGGTTCTTTACAGTAAACCTGAACAAGAGTAAAAATTGCTGACATAAACAGTTACTTGCATTTGTTATACATTGTTTCCTTTTCCAATGTGGCGGAAGACATTTTGCTCTGCAAGGAACTCTAATGTCGAATGATTGTATGATAGATTCTTAATACTTTTGTGATTCATGGTAAAGACTGGGTTCATTAAAGTATATTCAAACGCTACCTGAGCTTTGACTGGCATGCAGTAGTTTCACAGATAAACAAAAATTTAATTTCCATAATCTGATAATTTAATAGATTTCGACAAAGCTAAACCGGTATATAGCGCAAGTCAATGATTACCACTAACAGCTAATTTCAATTATATGAATTTCATTAAATTTTTAAGTTGAAAAGTTCTTTCATGGTTACCTATATTACATGCATATTTTATAACAACAATATCAAAACTGTTTGTCCTTAATTTGCATCATCGAAAATTTGTGGCGTAAAAACCCTAGCCTTATACTAAAAATGTTTTGACTCATCTGCTACTGCGTAGTTCGACCAATTACTTGCTTTATTTATCAATAGTCAGTCAATATCGTGCTATGCTGACTGTTATGGACATGCTCACAAAACAGTAACAAGCATTCCTGATTTTAGGGTTAGCGGACTTAAAGTTAGCGAAACTAATTTAACCGAAATTAAATTGGTCCACTAACACTTTCCCATAGTTAGTAGAATCGCTAATTCGCAAGCAAAAAAAGTTAGTGATTATAGGAATAATGCCAACTACTGCTGACAACCATAGAGGTGTGGTTTCCACGAGCAAAATGCTGCTCTACTGGCAATCTATTGTCGGCCACTGTTTTCTTCACAAAGAGATTTTAGTTCCAAGCAAGTATTAGGGTGATATGAATAAAGAATTTACAGAAACAGTGAGGATTGTTAATTTCATAAAATCAAAAAGTATTTAATACCAGAGAATTTGAAATCTTATATGAAGAAATTGATCTCGAGCGTAAATTTCTTTCACATAGATGTAGAGAGGATTTCTTAAAAATTCAAAGTTTTCTGCAAGAAAAACGCAAAACACCCTTTAGTGTGACAAGATAAAAATTATAAAAAAAGACACTTAAATTTATAACCAAAGTAATTGTGAATGAATAAATATCATTCTTTGGCGATTTTTTTTTAAATTAAAAAATTTGATTTAATTTTTTTATTATCGCCTTATCGTTAGAGAAAATTTTAACTCTAGGACAAACTAAACTTTTAGCCATGATCAAGAAAGTACAATTCCCCTCACCCCCACCCACACATAAACAAAAAGTGGGAGAATACGTTTTCTTTAAGCTATTAATACTGAAGGCACCCCTCCCCTCCCCTAATAATAATAATAATAATAATAATAATAATAATAATAATAATAATAATAATAATAATAATAATAATAATAATAATAATAATAATAATAATATGGGAGGAAAACCATTAGGATGTAATTATGGGATAAGGGATACAATTATTACAATTCTTCAAACAAAGGTATCAAAAAAAAACTTTTTTTTCTTTTTTTTTAACTCTGGGAACACCTTTGAAAATTTTCAAGAGCTTTATTAGTAGGATGAGATTTTTTTTCTTGAAGGTTTTGATTCCATTGGTCGCTACACAACTCTACTCATTAGATATCAGTATTTATCTTTGGTACCGTACCCAAAATTCGCTTAATTTAAAATATGGAGACCCAAAGGCAGCATGGAGGGCATAACGGGATTATGGTAGACCGCGCGGTATCATGGTACTCCGAGTGGGATCATGGTAGATCTAGCAGCATCATTGTTAGCTCAGCGGTATTACAGTAAGACTAGAGGCATCATGGTCGGTAGAACAGAATGTTACTTTGTACTTTCTCGGATATATATATATATATATATATATATATATATATATATATATATATATATATATATATATATATATATATATATATATATATATATATATATATATATATATATATATATATATATATATATATATTATATATATATATATATATATATATATATATATATATATATATATATATATATATATATATATATATATATATATATATATATATATATATATATATATATATATATATATATATATATATATATATATATATATATATATATATATATATATATATATATATATATATATATATATATATATATATATATATATACACGAGTATGTTTCGTATTTTTTATACTCAATTTAGATACGTAAAAGGAATGTGCCTCAAATAAAAGCTATTTAAAAGCCCAATTGGTGAAAATCTGCTTTTTTTTTGTCATCGATTTCCTTCTCGTGTTTCGTCCTACAAACAGACTACCACGTCTCGTCTCACACACACAAGGCAAACCACATCAGATATTTCATCCTCTCTCTCTACACTGCCTCACAATTATAATTCTCTCTCTCTCTCTCTCTCTCTCTCTCTCTCTCTCTCTCTCTCTCTCTCTCTCTCTCTCTCTCTCTCTCTCTCTCTCTCTCTCTCTCTCTCTCTCTCTCTCTGACCTGAAAAAATACTCATTCCAGATGAATTATTTTTTGTTTTATATTAAAAAAATTGTGTGAGAAATTTTTGAATCAGAATATGGAAATATCTTATTAAGTATTAACCTTCAGACTCCAATTCAGCCATTAATAATTGTCAGGGCTTGCCTTTTAATTATTCTTAATATTAAAAACACATTAATTACATATATATATATATATATATATATATATATATAATATATATATATATATATATATATATATATATATATATATATATATATATATATATATATATTATATTTTGAATTTTATTACAGAAGATTAACAGAACTATTGCTAGTGTTTCGTATTTAATAACAAATATTAAGCATTTACATAGTTAATTAATATGAAAACTAAATTTTGTCCTATAATTAGTATTTTAGAGTAAAATTGTGTGTGTGAGTGTGTGTGTGTGTCTGCTTGCCAGTTTTATATTAAATTAAATGAAAACATTCTTAATCTAACCAATCTGAGCACATGAAAATATATTCAAACTCAAATTGCTCTATTTTTAAAACCTCACAGTGAAAGAGAAGACAAAATCCAGGAACTCCAAAATCCATCCCAATAACAACTCACCTTATCTCATTTCGATATAACAACTCTACATTAATATTCTGATAACAACTCTATTCCTTTGCTGACGATAGCAACTCTACTTTTATCATTTTGATAACAATCCTCCTTATCTCATTTCGATAAAACTCTACTTTAATCATTCTGATAGCACTCTATTTATATGTACGGACGATAACAACTCTA
>SEYY01002525.1:25000-29477 GCA_009176605.1 Armadillidium nasatum
ATATATATATATATATATATATAATATATATATATATATATATATACTATATATATATATATATATATATATATATATATATATATTATATAGTACTATATATATTAGATATATATATATATTATATAATATACCAGCCTTCACTTCTACATACTTAAATATTTAAAAAACTACTGAACCTTACGTTAAAAAAGGATTTGTATTTTTGGAATCCTTGTCGAATTTTGGGTAGAAAAGATATAAAATATATATATATATATATTTGGAATTCCTCCAACTCTAGTTGAAATTAGTAGGGCTCTGACCTTTGCCCATGCACCAGAAAATATATATATATATATATATATATATATATATATATATATATATATATATATATAATATATATATTATATATATATATATATTATATAATATATATATATATATATATATATATATTTTCTGGTGATGGCAAAGGTCAGAGCCCTACTAATTCAACTAGAGTTGGAGGAATTCCAAAATCAAAGTCTAATTAAAGGCCGACATGTCCCTATACACGGTGTTTGAAAGTGTGCAAGTTAAAAGAAGTAGGAAAAATAGAACCTATTCCCAAAGCATCGACAGGGAAAATAGTCGACAGGTTAAATGGTCGACTCTTTTGAAAAAAAATCTGACGGGCATTTTCTCTTCAATTTAAACTTGTCGACAATTTGGGCATATGTAAAAAAAAAGAGAATTTGTTTCGACCATTTAACCAATATCGTGTTTTAGTTTTCATTGATATATAGGTATTTTATTATTATTATTATTATTATTATTATTATTATTATTATTATTATTATTATTATTATTATTATTATTATTATGTACGATTCAACTTTTGAGTTTGCACTGTTGTAGCAACTGCAAATTATAATATGAAATTTTCGAATAAAATGTAAGTTTATTTAAAACACTATATAATGTTATCATACTCATTTTTAGAAGAAAAATTAGTCATTACTCAACCAGTAAATTTTATAATTGGCAGCGTCTAATGACAGAAAAAAATCGAAGTTTTAAACTACTAAGAACGTTGTAAATTTTTCTCAAAATCAACTCCTTGCAAAGTCAGCAAAGTTGTGCACTCATTTGTCATTTAAGATGTCAATATGACAACCCCAAAAAAAAAAGATGCCAGAAATGCTGGCGTTGCCAAATAATGCAAACAATGCTTACTTTCCAGCGATGTCGGCATTGCCAGCTCCTGTGAAGATGTACTTCGGACACTTCATAGCAATGTGTAACCTACTTAAAAATATTCTTATCATTTTGAATGCATAAAAAAAAAACGTATAGCATCATCATTTGTATTTTAAAAGTAATATCTATATTATTATTATTATTATTATTATTATTATTATTATTATTATTATTATTATTATTATTTTTATTATGAAAGCTGTTCTCGACATCCACAAAATTATTTTTTTTTTCAAAACTGTAATATCATAGAATTAATGGCCGACATGGAAATTAAAGAGCAATCTTCAATCTTTAAAACACGGAAGGGGCTGCAAAATCTTGTCATTATTTGATTTTATTTGTCATTTCATTTGAAATATTATAATAATAATAATAATAATAATAATAATAATAATAATAATAATAATAATAATAATAATAATAATAATTTCAGTAATTAAACAGAGGTGTCGAATATTTGTAAGATATATATATATATATATATATATATATATATATATATATATATATATATATATATATATATATATATATATATATATATATATATATATATATATATATATATATATATATATATATATATATATATATATATATATATATATATATATATATATATATATATATATATATATATATATATATATATATATATATATATATATATATAATATATATATATATATATATATATATATATTATATAAATATATATAATATATAAATCTAAGTAAATTAAATTTCTAATAGATATTATTATTATTATTATTATTATTATTATTATTATTATTATTATTATTATTATTATTTTATAAATTTTCAGGTCATTGGAAAAATCATGTTGGACCTTATTAATTTTCAATTGCGTTACGTAAAAACACTGATATTATTATTATTATTATTATTATTATTATTATTATTATTATTAAAAGTAATATTATTAATATAGAATTAGTCCCCTTTAAGCTCAAAACCTTCCGAATGCGGATTATATCGTTGAATATGAATTCGAACTTATTTTTTATCATAAATAAGGTTGGGATTTCGTTCGCTTGTGAAGGAAAATACTAATATAAAATTCGAGAAATGCAATTTACAAAAAAATTTATAATATACTAATTAACTCGTCAATAACTTAAAAAAAAGGAAAAAGTTTAATTGCGCCTAATTCTCCTTCCCTCTCTCTGTCTTTCTCTCTCTGTGTCAGTCTTTATCTCTGTCTCTCTCTGTTTTTATCTCTGTTCTCTCTCTGTGTTTGTTTCTGATTTCCTCTGTCTTTGTCTCTGTTTCTCTCTTCCTCTGTCTCTGTCTCTCTTTCTCTCTCTCTCTCTCTCTCTCTCTTCTCTCTCTCTCTCTCTCTCTTTTTTTTTTTTTTTTTTTTTTTTTTTTTTTCTCTCTCTGTCTTTCTCTCTCTCTCTCTCTCTCTCTCTCTCTCTCTCTCTCTCTCTCTCTCTCTCTCTCTCTCTCTCTCTCTCTCTCTGTCTCTGTCTCTCTCTCTCTCTGTCTTTGTCTCTCTTCTCTCTTTCTCTCTCTTCTTTCTCTTTCTCTCTTTCTCTCTCTCTCTCTCTCTATCTCTCTTTCTATTTCTTTCTCTTTTTCTTCTCCTCTCTCTCTCTCTCTCTCTCTCTCTCTCTCTCTCTCTCTCTCTCTCTTCTCTCTCTCTCTCTCTCTCTCTCTCTCTCTCTCTCTCTTCTCTCTCTCTCTCTCTCTCTCTCTCTCTCTCTCTCTCTCTCTCTCTCTCTCTCTCTCTCTCTCTCTCTCTCTCTCTCTCTCTCTCTCAACATTCATCCAAATTTGAACAAAATTTATTTTCATTATTTGTTCCCAATTAAAGAATGTTGAAATTTAACAATTCGTCTCTACTGATAAGTTCGATCTTTTTATCTTAATTTGAAAAAAAATAATAAGAAAAGCAATTTTAATAATAGTAAATAATTACATTTTGAATTAAATTTAAATTACATAATTTCGTAATTATTTAATTACAATTATTTTAAAGTAATGAATATAACAATATAGCTAATTATATACTTTTACTATTACAAAATTTGGTAATTGGCAACTTAAAATATTTGTAATTTAGTTGCCAAAAAATAAATAATTTTGTTTTAAACTAAACAATAAAATTATTTCACAAAATATTATTTTATATTTATAGTTTTTTTTTTATTTTAAATTTTGAATATCATGTGAACAATTATATTATTTCATACGTGATATTTGAGAGCCACTGATGATGGAGCAAGTTTGCTCGAAACTTTCCAAATGAAAATTCTCATAACTGGCCTTCATATAAATATATATATATATAATATATAATATATATTATTATATATATATATATATATATATATATATAATATATATATATATATATATATATATATATATATATATATATATGCGCACTAGGAAGATACACCAAAAGAAAAATTTTGTTGCAGTTGCAGCATCCTTGACATAGAATTTATTTAACACAAAATATTTTTTAAAACGTAACATAAAATACAACAAACGTGCCAGAAAAAAATCACTAAAAAATAACCAATCTTCCTAACAACATTTATAGACAAATTCCTAACAACATTTATAAATAAATATGCTTAGATAAGCGTATTTAAACAGGAAAATAGACCCACAGTTATCAAAGCTTTCCTAACAACATTTCTGAATGGATATAAAATTAAAATAAGTCTTTATTAAATAATTGTGACCTTGAGTAAGAAGGCGAATTTTGAGGGAGGTAAAGGTTCACCTAGAGAAATTTTACGGACCGTAAGTTATGCTTAGGAAAATTAGACACCACCTCATTTGCATATGAAGGGAATTTAATACTATTTTTATGATCTCTATTCAAACATTTATACATGTACACATACATATATAGATAGATACATACAAATATACATTGTTAGTATAAATTGATAATTTAAAATAAAAAAGTATTTCAAAAATCATAGTACTTGAATCAAAGAATATATATATATATATATATAATATATATATATATATATATATATATATATATATATATATATATATATATTATATATATATAATTTATTTATTTATTTTTTTTTAGTCCCCCGTGGCAAAGGCCAGGAGCCACCAAATTCCACCGGAGTGGGAAAGATCTATAATCATGATCGATGAACCGACGTGTCCAGACACACGGCGTTTGAAAGTATGCAAGTCAAAGGAAGTTGGGAAAACAGATGAAGGGAGTGTGTTCAGACTTTACCAGTAG
>SEYY01002526.1:0-15000 GCA_009176605.1 Armadillidium nasatum
CAAGAAAAGAAGAATCTTTTCTATTAAGATCTGCATGAGTAAGTTCTTCTATTGTGTTATTTCGTTTAGAAGTTGTTCATAATCTCATTCTTAACTAAGAATCTGTTTTTTTATATTGCATTTACAGAGATGCTCTTTTGAATACAAGTTAATCTTATGCAAATTTGGGAGAAACCAACCTTGACTCTTGGTTCGGATTATATCAAATTTATCTCCTGTTAATTCTGCAAAATATACCATCTTTGTTTTTATTAACTTTTCATTTCAAATCCTAAATTTAATAATATATATATATATATATATATATATATATATATATATATATATATATATATATATATATATATATATATATATATATATATATATATATATGTGTGTGTGTGTGTGTGTGTTTGTGTTCGTGTGTGAGTGAGCATATGGATGGGGGTGTGAGTAGTTAAGTGCTTGTTTTCCATCATAAAAAGAATCTAAAAAAATGTGTAAAAATTTTAAAATATTAAAATAAAACTTGTACAATTAAAAGTTAAAAATAAAAATAATTTGAGAAAGTAAAAAAAAAAATTAAAAGTTAAAAATTAGGAAAAAAGGAAAGAAAAACGAAAAGAAAAAATTTAAAAAAATTTTTTAAAAATAAAAATAAAATTTTTTAATTAAAAAAAAAAAAAAAAAAAATTAAATCGAATAAATAAAAAATTTAATAAATAAAAAATACAATTAAAAATAATCAAGAATAAAAATAATTTTTAAGAAAAAGAAAACGAAAGATAAAATTTCTTGAATATATATATATATATATATATATATATATATATATATATATATATATATATATATATATATATATATATATATATATATATATATATATATATATATATATATATATATATATATATATATATATATATATATATATATATATATATATATATATATATATATATATATATATATATATATATATATATATATATATATATATATATATATATATATATATATATATATATATATATATATATATATATATATATATATATATATATATATATATATATATATATATATATATATATATATATATAGTTAAAGAATGAAAAAAACAATGTCGGTCGAGGTTAAGAAATACTTGAGTTAGAGATATGTCTGTATGTCGTTGATCATGCATTAGTAATAAAGTTAAGTTGAACACAGAGATTTTGAGTTATATATTGTTGAGACATTGGGTGGAAACATGTAAGTACAATAAAGCATAAGCTGAAGAGCTGATGTTAGGCCTTTAATCACGTCTTCATGTTAAAAGATTCGTGAGATATGGAGAATTAAGATGCTCATTGAAAAATTTAGTTAAAAAATGCATGTAGTCTGTTGGTATTTGGAGATTAAAATATGTGCTTGGGTTAATAGAGCATGTAGTGTATATCAAGTTTTATTAATTACGTGATAGAGAGTGAGAGAGAGAGAGAGAGATTTTGGTGCGCGCTTGATCGTTCTTTAATGCTAAAAGTAGGTTAGTGTAAGGAGAATAAGTTAAATGATGGTTAGGTAAGGATATGAATTGCATACTATGATCTATAAATTGTATGATAGAAAAAAAACTGAAATTACCTTTCAGTTACGGTGTGTGGTATAAAAACCCAGAAATTTTAATACTCATGGCACTTTAGCAGACTCTTCCGTTTTAAGAGGGTGCTGAAGTTTTTTAGGCTGCAATTTTGAGGAACTTTAGATCCTTCCATATTTTCAAATTTAATGCGTTTATTGAGTTCCTTTAAATATAGTTTTGAATTGCAGTCTAAACTAATATTTCTTTAAATTTTTGTGAGGTTGTTTCATACTTGCACAATCCTCTTTAGGTTTATAACCTCAATTTTAATTGAGGAAGGCACTAGGCCGATGGTTAGATGGTTACTTTTTTTTGTAGAGCAATCTAACGGAAAATAAAATTACTTTCCTCTGACTGGTAAAATTTTTTAGTTAGGTTTTTTCTGGCACACCCCACCCCGTATTAGTAAGTAAGAAGATAAATGCCAGATCCTATCTCCGAAAATTAATTATGAAGTTGTCATTTTCTTTGAAGTTACCATGCTTTAGGAAAAATGGAAATATATAAATTTCAATTTTTCTAGTGAGTACAACAAAGGAAACTTCACTGAAAATCTAACTTAGCATTTTTCCTTTATTTAGTTTGACTTCTAATGCGAAATTCCAATTTATTGTGTTTTTTGTCGCAAATTTTGGAATTTCCTACGTTTAACCATAGTCAAACTAAATCATCGCCTTAAGGATCTTATACTTTATATTTTATTTCAGATGTGGAGTTATCAACAACATAGTTAGGGATTTCTAGTTTTTCAAGTCCTTTTTATCTACTACTTTCCCACCCTCGGTGAAATTTAAAACACCTTCTTCGGTGTTTAAAAAAAAGGTGTCAAGTACAGTTTTGATTACAATCTATGATACACAGTTAGGATTTTTTTATTTTTTGTTTATTAGAAACATTTAATTAAAACTAATAAATTGTTAGGTATCATTGAGTTATTTTTTCAATAATATTTATTTATTGACTTTTTTTGTAGATAAAATAAATCTACTTATTAAAAAATCCTCACTAGAATTACTGAAGTAACCTGTAAATAAAACTTTCATTGCGAATATATTAACCCTTAAACACAAACCTTTTTTTTTGTACTTGAACACTAACCTGGGGTAAATGTTACCCCAATTTAAAAAATTAATATAAAATACTTATTTTAAAATTTTATTAAATGTTACTGAAAAAACTATTTTTATAACCTATTTTATTAACTACAGTTATAAAATTAAGAAATTCAATTAATTTTTTTACATAAAAATATTCAAAAAAAAAAAAAAAAAAAAAAAAAAAAAAAAAAAAAGTGAAATTTTTTTTTTTAACATGCTTTTTATTTTTTAAAAATTTTGCTTCCGGTACCTAAGGGAAGATGTAGTACCTTCCATTCAGTTGCATTTTGACCTCGAGGAACGAAATTACCTTTCCAAAATAATACTAAAATTCTATCTCCTCTATCACTAACCTGGGGTAAAAATGACTTTGCACAAAAATAACTTAATTAAAAACTAATTGGGTTAGCAAAACTGAAATACCTTTTCCTATTAGGCCAGACATTCATTTGAAGGTACTGAGAACCACAAAAGTGTAGCTCAAAAATATCATATAGACACAGAGTGTAATAGAGGTGTGGGGTATATATTACCCCAGGTTGGTGTTTAAGGGTTAAGAGTTTTTTTTTTTTTAAATAAATAAAACAGATTCTTTAATTAATTAAAACTTAGTTTCTACAATAAGTTAAAAATTAGTTTTATTTACAACTATAGTATTTATTTGTAAATTTTTTGACTCTTTAACAATTATTTTATAGATAATTTTATATTATTTTGTACATAAATATTTATTAAATTACATATTATATTATTTATATTCATTTTTTGTATATATTTAAATAAACATTTGATAACAAATTCATAATAAAGTAAAATCAACAACACTTGATTTTATATTATTTATTTATATTCATTTACAGACTTCTTTACTATCATTATAATTAAAATAACATGAAAATTTATTCTTTCTTTACTCTCTCACTTCCTTCAGTACTGAAGGTATGACTCTTCAATTAATTTCAATCTAAGCCATTCTTAAATATAACTGAAATCCAGTTCATTATTTCTTTTGAGATGGTTTATTTTGAAAGGAGAGGGTAGGAAGGCTAAAATTTTAATTTAAATTAACTATTTATTTTATTAATCAATATACATTACTTTTGTATGGACCCGATCTCTGGCTGTTCCTTTAATATCTATGGAAGTGGGTCATTCCGATTGAGGAGTTAAAGGGACAGGGTGAAGTGTGTTCCATTTGAAATTCGGAGTTAACAATACTATTGTTAATTCTCCTCATTCGTGTTTACTCTTACAAATCCTATAAAAATACAGTCCACCACTTAAATACGAATGAGTGTATATATATTTATTCATTTTTAATTTGTAATTCCTATATTCATTTTTTCATTTGGAAATTGACCAAGATAGAAGGTTGTCAGAGGAAGAGTGAAATTTATCATTTCTGCCCATTTTCTATTATTTGAGATTATGGGTAGATTGTAAATAAAAACCTTCAGTTTGTGTTAGGAAAATGTTTAGTTGAGACAAATATAGAGGTGTTGGTCAAGGACATCAAGAGAGTGTAATATGATTAATAGAATTAACATTCATGAATTTTACATTGATATGCTAGGTACAACAGTGAACATGATGATAAAATTAAAAATAATTTCAAATTTTTTTTTTTTTTTTTTTTGTATATTTATTATATATATATATATATTATATATATATATATATATATATATATATATATATATATATATATATATTATATATATATATATATATATATATATATATATATATATATATTATGGAACCAGATTGAAAATGGATTCGGATTCAGAAAATAAGTCGATAGTTAATGGAACAATAAATGCAACGAGCATAGGGCGATATGTATATTGGGAACTTATACCTGTTAAATGAAAATTAATTTTTCCGTACGAGGAATACGATGACGTTCGATGAAGTAGGAAGGATGGTTTAGTTCCCAGGAAGGAAGTAAGAACTTCTGGTTTAGTTCCCAAGTAGGAAGGATTGGCTTGTGATAATGAGCTTCAATCCTAGGTAATGTCAAAATTTATTTTTCTCTGTTAGATATGCGTGAGAAAAATAATGATAATAAATATGGAGTACTCACAATGTTATGCTAAGTTGGCTTATCGTCCCCTTTTATTCGTGAGGATGATGATGATGATGTGAAGACGCTCTCCGACGTAAACGATCAAAAACAAAAACTCAGGCCCTTTGCGAGGGCAAGAAAGGATCACAAGAAAGGAACAGTTACAGCGAATATATGACAAGAAGAAGGTCAGAAAAAAAAACGAACAAAAATGTATGTTTATTTACATATAATATTTGTTCATGTAAGGGGGAGGACGTAGCGCCGTCCGAAGCGATGCAAGTACCCCCCATTGGGCATAACCCACGGAGTGATAGGATGGGCTAGACTATTCCGTTTCACTCCGTTGCCCTTTGGTTCGTTCCTTTTCGCGTTTCACCTTCTCAGGGGGTTCTCTAGAGTACTCCCGCCTCACACTGGAGTGTCTATGATCCAACTACCTCTCCACCCCAATTCTTCACATGTTCCCACATTTTACATGCACTTACTCTTACATTACCTAAAACAAAACAAAATAAAATGGCGAAACCAACAGCTGCCTCGGAGATGCTTAGAGGGGCGGCATCCAAGGAATGCCCCTCAACCTTCACCCCTCACCCCATCATCACTTGGGAGTTGGCGGCCTCCGATGATGGGGATGGTGCCGCCATGACCCGGCGTCCGGCTTGCCCCGATGCACGGTCTTCTTTTTTCATTAATTTCTGCAACATTCGCGGTCTTTTTTCTAATTTCCCCTTTGTCGAACACATCTCTCTTCTTCTAAACCTCATCTCTTATTTCTAACCGAAACTCAGGTGCTTGAGTGTGCTGACAGCAAACCTTATTCTGTTACCTCCTACTGTTTCTATCCTCAATTTTCAGCCAAAGGCGGTTGTTGCGCATATGTGCGCATGTTATTTGCTCTCGTGTCTCTGATTTGGAGTCTCATGAATTTTCTACCTTATGGCTTAAGCTCTCTTGCAATTCTACTACTAAATTTATTTGTTCTGTCTATTTATCTCCTAATTCTACTGACTATAAAAAATTCTTCGAATTCTTTAAGCTCCAAAATAGAGCACATTCTATCCTCTTCTCCTTTCTCTGAAATCATCATTTTAGGTGATTTCAATGTTCACCACCGCCAATGGCTTTCCTCTAGTTCTCAATCTCCAGCCGGTGAACTCGCCTTCAACTTTTCTATCCAGAACAACCTTGAGCAGTTGGTGCAACTCCCTACCCGTATCCCTGACCGTCTTGGTGATGAACCCAACATACTTGATCTTTTCTTAACCTCTAATCCTTCTCCTTATACTGTTAAACTCTTTCCTCCTCTGGGTTCATCCGATCACCTTCTTATCTCCGTATCTTGTCTCTGTCAAGTCTTCCGCAAGAACGGCCCCCGCCTTCGGCGAGGAGACGTCTGTGGCACTTCGGTGCTGCTAACTGCTCAGACTTGCGGTTGTACTTCTCTGATTTCCCATGGAATGATTATTGCTTTCGTGGGAGGGGTCCCTCGGAGTGTGCCGAGCGTATAACCGAGGTGATTCTCTCTGGCATGGAAGCGTACATTCCATATTCTTTCCCTTCTACTAAACCTAACAAACCTTGGTTTAACTCTGCTTGTTCTCGCGCTATCCGCCGCAGGGATACTGCCATCAGAGATTACCGTCGTCTTCGAACTCCTGAAACTCATGCTACTTATATTTCATCCCGGAATCGTGGCAAAATCTATTCTTCGAGATACCAAAAACTCTTTTCTCCGCCGCAAATGAAATAATCTTTCTGGTTCTTCTTCATCTCGCTCTTTCTGGCATTTTGCAAAAAATGTCAACTCTAACTTTGCTTCTTCCTCTTTCCCTCCTCTAGTCTCTTCTGATGGCACAACTGCCATTTTACCTTCTACTAAAGCTGAACTCTTCGCCCAAACTTTTGCCTCTAACTCTACCTTGGACGATTCCGGAGCTATTCCTCCTCCTACAACCCCCTCCAACTCATTTATGCCTAACATTGTAATTTCTTCTAAAGATATCATTTCTGCTCTCTCTGAGCTTAACACTAAGAAGGCGTATGGTCCTGATGGTATTCCTCCTGCGGTTCTCAAAACTTGTGCTTCTGAGCTTGCACCCTGCCTTGGTAAACTATTTCGTCCTTTGCCTTTCTACTTCGATCTTCCCTTCTTGTTGGAAACGTGCGCTCATTCAACCTGTACCGAAGAAGGGGGACCCTTCTCAACCCTCTAACTATCGTCCAATTTCTTTAACCTCCGTTCTTTCTAAAGTTTTCGAATCTATCCTTAACAGGAAGATTTGGAAACATCTCAATTCTTCCAATCTTATCTCTGATCGCCAGTATGGCTTTCGTAAAGGACGTTCTACTGGTGATCTTCTTTCCCTACTTTCTGACTCTTGGTCCTCCGCTCTTCGGGGTTTCGGTGAATCTTTCGCTGTGGAGCTAGACATATCGAAAGCTTTCGATAGAGTCTGGCACAAAGCTTTGATTTCCAAACTTCCCTCTTTCGGAATCTATCCTTCTCTCTGTGACCTCCTAATCTAATTTCCTTTCTGGTCGTTCTATAGCAGCTGTTGTAGACGGCCACCGCTTCCTCCTATAAATCTATAAATAGTGGTGTTCCTCAAGGATCTGTCCTTTCTCCAACTCTTTTTCTAATTTTCATCAATGATCTTCTCTCTATTACTTCGTCTCCTATACACTCCTATGCCGATGACTCCACCCTTCATTATTCCTTTCAATTTGAAAGACGTCCCTCCCAACAGCAGTTATTAGACGCAAGAAGGATTGCCTTGGAGCAACTGACCTCTGATCTATCTCTCATTTCAAATTGGGGCAGAGAAAACATGGTCGTTTTCAATGCCTCAAAAACTCAATTCCTCCATCTTTCTACTCAACACAATCTTCCACACAACTATGACATCTTCTTCGAAAACACTCAACTCAAACCTTCATCTGTTCTCAATATTCTCGGTGTTTCTTTTTCTCGTGATCTTTCTTGGAAAGATCAGATTATTTCTCTCTCTAAACAAGCTTCTAAGAGGTTGGGTGTTCTGTGGCGCCTTCGTAGTTTTTTTACGCCACCCCAGTTGCTTGCTCTGTATAAGGGTGTTGTTCGCCCCTGTATGGAGTACGCCTCGCATATCTGGGGTGGGTTCCACACATACAGCTCATCTTGAAAAGGTGGAGTCTAGGGTTTTTCGTCTTATCAACTCTCCTGCTCTTACTAACTCTCTCCAATCTCTTTCTTCCCGGCGAATTGTTGCGTCACTCTCTCTATACTATCGCTATTACAACGGACATTGCTCTTCTGAACTCTCACGTCGCATACCTCCTCCACTGAGAAGGGCTCGTGCGACACGTCTTTCTACACAGTCTCATCCTTTCTCTGTCCAACTCTCCGACCCCAGACTTAACCGTTATGCTCAATCTTACATGTACTCTACTGGTAAAGTCTTGGAACACACTTCCTTTATCTGTTTTCCCAACTTCCTTTGACTTGCACACTTTTAAACGCCGTGTATCGGGTCACGTCGGCCATTAGCGACCCCGAATCCGATTGCTTCCCAACTCCGGTGGATATTGGTAGGCCTTGGGCCTTTGCCCACCGGAGGAGACATAAAAATATATATATATATATATATATATATATATATATATATATATATATATATATATATATATATATATATATATATATATATATATATATATAATATATATATATATATATATATATATATATATATATATATATATATATATATATATATATATATATATATATATATATATATATATATATATATATATATATATATATATATATATATATATATATATAATATATATATATATATAAATATATATATATATATATATATATATATATATATATATATATATATATATATATATATATATATATATATATATATATATATATATATATATATATATATATATACATAGATGTGTAGAAGGAGAAAGATAGGTAGATAGAGATATAGATAGTTATGCATATAATTTGATAGATAGGTAGATAGAGATAGATAGATAGATAGTTAGATAGGGAGAAAGATAGTTAGGTATATTGGTAGATAATTAGATAGATATGTATATAGATAGGTTGGTATGTGGAAAGAGAGAGAGAAAGGGATAGATAGATAAGTAGATAGTTAGATAGATAGTTTGATAGAGAGATAGGTATATAGATATATATGTAGATAGATATGAAGTTAGATAGATTGAGAGAGATAGATAATTAGATAAGCTGAGAGATAGTTAGGTGCATTTGTAGATATATATATATATATATATATATATATATATATATATATATATATATATATATATATATATATATATATATATATATATATATATATATATATATATATATATATATATATATATATATATATATATATATATATATATATATATATATATATATATATATATATATATATATATATATATATATATATATATATATATATATATATATATATATATATATATATATATATATATATATATATATATATATATATATATATATATATATATATATATATATATATATATATATATATATATATATATATATATATATATATATATATATATATATATATATATATATATATATATATATATATATATATATATATATATATATATATATATATATATATATATATATATATATATATATATATATATATATATATATATATATATATATATATATATATATATATATATATATATATATATATATATATATATATATATATATAGATATAGATAGATAGATAGATAGATAGATAGATAGATAGATAGATAGATAGGATAGTATGTGGAATAAGAGAAAGTGATAGATAGGTAGTTAGATAGATAGTTTAATAGATAGGTCAAGTAGAAAGATAGGTAGAGTTAGATAGCAAGATAGATAAATAGATAGATAGATAGGTAGATAAATATGTAGAGTTAGATAGATAGATAGGTAGTTAGGTATTTTATTCGATTGCAATAATATTATTATTCATATATATATATATATATATATATATATATATATATATATATATATATATATATATATATATATATATATATATATATATATATATATATATATATATATATATATATATATATATATATATATATATATATATATATATATATATATATATATATATATATATATATATATATATATATATATATATATATATATATATATATATATATATATATATATATATATATATATATATATATATATATATATATATATATATATATATATATATATATATATATATATATATATATATATATATAGGGAGGGTCGAAATTTGGTATCTTAATTCCACACCCTGCACTGAGTTCAATATAGATATCTGTATGACATTGTGAATTATTGGAGCTATGCGACCTCCCTACCCTTCGCATACTACCCCCCCCCCCTAAAATGAAAAATGGATAAAAATTGAAATTTTCATTATTGAACAGGCTTTAATGTTTGGAATACAATTGAAAAGAAACTGAATTTATTTCTGAATAAACACTAGTGCTTTATATACTATATTATACAAATATATGTATCTTACTTTTACAAAACTTCTTACAATTACTTCCGTAGAATTTTGCATTCAAAAGTTGGCATAGATTTCCATGATTCTATGATATTCAGAATATATTTATGTCTGTTTCCATAGCCAATTCGATCTTCTTAGGTCTTAGTGACTAAACTAATTGCACGTTCCACCCCTTGGGTGTGACAAGGAATAGGATTAAGTTCGATGGGATTTATCATAGCTTGAAGTAGATCTTCATTTGAAAAATCTTTAAGAGCGGTGAGGAAGTGACGGTTTCTTTGTTCCAGTCTATCATCTCAGTATAAGCAAGGGCATTGAAATTAATATTATTTGGCAAATCAAAATTTCTTATTGGTCCTCTTCTTGTTCTTGCATTTATTGTACGATCAACAGCTCTTTCTAATTTCTACCCTTCGATCTGTGATCATTGAAATCAAAATTACTGAGATCTTTAGCTATTTCTTCAGGAACCTCAATTTCACATTGTACAGATGTAAATTCAACTATTTTTCTTGCGTTAAATCGTGACTTATTTTATTTCCGATCAAACCTTCGAAGCTTTTCGGACCCGATGTTTTGCCTTCAATACTTCCGAATAAATGTCTAAAGAGTAATTAATTAGCATGCAGAAGGCATATTATCCACTGAAGAGGCCTCTCATTGTGAATTTCAATTAATTTTATTATACCACTTATACGTCCTGTGCTTACAACTGTTCCGCCACAGATAATTGCCTTTAGTGAATTAGAACTATGTGAATCATTAAGAAAGGTGACTAAATCATCTTTTATGCATCGAGTGCTTCCGTTGTCAGGAGTGATGTGATCCATGTAGATATCATCAGATTCTTTAACAACAACGATGTGTTCATCATGTTCTGTCCCTGTAAGTGTTTTGGTTTTTCCTTTTCTTCCATCAAAACCTATGCACATAATGTTTTGGTGCTGCAACTTGTGTAAAGTCTCTTTCTCAATCCGACTCTTTTTCTTTCCCTCTCTACTTTCTTTCTATCTAGCATATTATCCTTGGTTGAGGATTGTCTCAAATATTATTACAAATATTTACAACCAAAGATATAAAATGAAGTATAGAACTTGATATCTCAGTATAGTTTTTGTATAATACCGTACTTTGCTTTTTAAAAAATTGTATACGCATGGAAGTGTACGCGTGAGCGTATTTCCTATGTGTGTCAAGACATCCCAACAGACTAAAGTTAACGGTATTTGAGTTGTCAATTTCTTTTTATTGAAAACCTTTATATTTTTTTATTAAGAATGAAATTACTTTTCATTCTTTTATTAAAAAGTTATTAAATTTATATAACGATTTGATAATATATTACTTTAAAATAAAAAGTAATGAATAAAAACTTTAATTAGATAAAAAGATTCGTCTGACAACATCTGGAATTTAACACTCTGAAAGGAAGGTCGAGCGACGTTGATACCAACTGTTCCGATTTTTTATTTTAACGATTATTAAATGAAATAAAATAAAGACATTCATTATTACAATGATTGTTTTTATACATATATACGACTAAAAATTATTTGTTTGTTATTCACTATATGTCTAATGAATGAAATTAGTTGTAGAAATAATATTACAGTTACATTAATACCCTTTAAGGTTAGCAAAGATTGTTTTGGAAAATGGCCGATATTATTTGTATTTGTAAGATAATTTCATTTAAGTTTTTAAATGATTAGGGGTATTTTCTTCAACAAAGAGAAATATTTTAAAACAAACAAAAATTACATTTTTAAATTTTATTAAACACATGTAGTTTCATTAGTTTTAAAGATTACAAACTTATTTTTGCTGTTACTCTGGTGGCTTTTAGCGTCAATTTATAGTAAATGTAGTAAAAATACCTTAGTTAATGACAGGTATTTCAGGAATGTATTAGAAAATGGGAATGAATTAAAGAAAACTGTTATTTTTGGGGTATTTGAAGGCTTTGCGTCGCAGCTTGTGCTTGTTTAGCTAAATTAAGAAATAGAAAGAAACACAAATCTGTGTTGAGACTAATTTATTACTTAACAAAAGGAGATTGGCTTTCGTTTACGGTGTGAAGTATAAAAGGTCAAATTTGCATATTTCACACCACTTTAGCACATTCTTTCTTATAAGAAGGTGTTGAGGTTTTAGCCTGCAATTTGAAGAACTAACTTTAGATTCCCTCCTTCATTTTTAAATTTTTAAGGCGTTTATTAAGTTCCTTTAGTTAAATTTTGAATTGCAGGTTAAATTATTATTTCTTTTACATTTTTGCATAAGTTGTTTAAACTATTACAAACCCCATTTAGGATTAGAACCCTAATTTTGATTAGAGGAGGCTAAGCCAGGGTCAGATTATTATTTTTTTTTTATAAAATAATCTGACGGAAATATTTACCTTTGCTCGAACTGGTGAATTTTCTTAGTTAGTTTTGTTTCGGCACGCCCCACTTGTGGTAAGTAAAAAGAAGAGAAGTTCCATTTCCTATCTCCAGCAATTTAATTCCGAAGTTGTTGCCTCTTTAAAATTTTCAAGCTTTAAGAGAAGTGGAAATCGTTAGATCTCCCCTTCTCCGGTGAGTACTAAAACGAAAATTCTATTGAGGTTTCAACTTAGTTATTCCTTTATTTTAGTTGACTTCTACGCGAAATTTCAGAATATTAAGTTCTGTCTTAAACTCTGAAATTTCCCACGTTAATAATAGTCAACTAAATTATCTTCTCAAGAGTCGTCTATTTCATTTTATTTCAGATGTGGGGTTTTCGACAGAATATCTAGGGAATTCTGTTTTTTTTCAAAGTCCTTTTAACTACCACTATCCTATCCTCGGGAAACTTAAAACACCTTCTTCGGTGTTCGAAAAATGTCAAACACAGATTTTGTTAACAACGCAATTACAAACTGTTAGGTTTTTTCATTTTTTGTTTTAGACTCATACAAACATATAAAGAGTTAGGTTACATCGTTTATATTATAAAAGACATAATTATATATTTTTGGTAAATAATATAAACCTGCTCAGTGAAAATCTTCATGAGAACAAGTGAAGTACTGTAAATAATTTATTGAATAAATTAAGAGTTTGTTCTAAAATGAACAAGACAAATTCTTTAATTAAAACTTAGTTTATTTTAAGGTGTCGATTATTTATTTACTATTATATTTTAGTCGTAATTAACTTTTTTGACTCTTTAACAAATATTATTTTGTATATTATTTTACATTAATTAGTGTATAAGTATATATATTATTTTATTTTATTCATTTTTTTTGTATATAATTAATACATCATTTGATAACAAGGTCATATTAACGTAAACTCAACAACGCTTGATTTATATTTTTTTTTTTATAATCATTTACAGACTCCTTTTTCTATCATTTTAATAAAGACTAACATGAAAACTTATTCTTCCTTACTTTCTCTTACTTCTTTCAGTACTGAAGGTTGACTCTTCAGTTAATTTCGAATCAAGCCATTCTCAAATATTACTGACATTCAGTTTTCATTTCTTTTGAGATGGTTTGGTTCGAAAGGAGAGGGTAGGAAGGCTAAAGTTTTAATTTAAATAGATTATTTATTTTTTTAATCATCATACATCATATATTTTTAAAGACCCGAACTCTGGCTGTTCCTTTGATATCTGAGAAAAAGGGTCATTTCAATTGAAGAATTAAAGGAACAGGTGAAATGTGATCCAAATGGAGTTTAGAGTTAACAATTACAATTGTTAATTCTCCTCATTCGTATTACTCTTATAAAATTACGAAATACGAATGAGTGTAATATTTAAATTATAACTCTCATAACCACTTCTTTCATTTGGAGATCAACTAAGTTAGGAGGTTGTTGGAGAAAGAGTGAAATATTATTATTTCGGTTTCTGACAATCTTCCGACAGATGTTGATAGCAGTATTAAAAATCTGACACAAGGATCTCCATATCTTCCAAAGCAACATTAACAATTGCAGCAGTAACCATACTAATTACGCGGTATTTCTCTGCTGTCACAGACAATTCATCATGTGTAAATCTGTTTTGATTGTTTTCTCGTAATACGAAATCTGGAAGAAAACATAAATCACTTCTTGTCTCAGTTTCAATATTTTCGTGAATGTCATTAGAAGAATCAGAGTTACTATATTCAGAACTATTAGCAAAAACACTATACGACATTTTTGCACGTTCAAGATTTTCATATCTTTCATGAGATCTTTTTCTTGCTGCTGCTGTGACCTTATCTATTGAACCAAGCTGGTTAATTCTTTGTTTTTGTCCAACAAACCATTCCCACTCGATCATTTGGAATTTTAATATCAAATCTACTGATTTTCTTATTAAGGCTGGTACATGTACATATATCAAACATCTCATCAAATGTCATAAGTTTTTCCATAAAAAATGTCATTTCTTTGTTTGATTGGAACTTTGTTAAGTTTGGTAGCTGACATTATCAAGCGTTCAACTTTCATAACAATTACCTCGAACGACATATGAGGAAAGGAAAAGACATTCCAAATGTGTTCGACATCTTTTGCTACCTATGCTGTAATATTTTTTACCTTTGTTGTACCTTTCGATTTCATTTCTTCTCTATTCCTTACAAATAAGTAATGACAA
>SEYY01002526.1:22500-33162 GCA_009176605.1 Armadillidium nasatum
ATATATATATATATATATATATATATATATATATATATATATATATATATATATATATACTATATATATATATATATATATATATATATATATATATATATATATATATATATATATATATATATATATATATATATATATATATATATATATATATATATATATATATATATATATAATATATATATATATATATATATATATATATATATATATATATATATATATATATATATATATATATATATATATATATATATATATATATATATATATATATATATATATATATATATATAGGAATTAATGGAAAAGAATTTACTTTAATTTAACGGTTTATTTTGCAGAATTTGTTGGAGCATAGTTAAATATTAGCCGAACTAGGAATCGAGATTGGGCTCTCCAAAATTTACACTAAATTTTAACTCTGATGTTCAAATGAGCTTCTGTAAATGCAGAATAAAGAACAGATCTTAGTTAAGAACAGAATTATAAACAGATTCAACCCGAATAAACACTATGAAATAAACTTACGATGATTTAGACGGAATGTTTCTTTTTGAGAAACGTTTTAGTTCCTCATCAGGAAACAATGTAATGTCTACAAGCATTCCTCATAAAGAAGTAAGCTCATATTTTTCAACTGCTGCAGCTTCAACGATTTTATTTGATTAAAAGCACAGTCAATACTTCTAATGAAAAGATTTTAAGGAAAAGTTAGTTGCACAAATAGCTGAACCTTTTGCAAAAAATAAGATTCGAACGAAATAAATTGTCTGATTTATTCTAATATTGCCTTAAACACTATTAATCGATATTTATAGGCTTTTAACAATGTAATCACAATATGTTTTATATCAAACGACATGTTTAGTACTGAATAACTTAAGAAATCTCGAATGAAATTCCCTAGAGGGAATTCAGAAAGGTAACTTTTCAATATGAAATAATTAAAATAACTCAGAAATAGAACTTTTCTATTTGAAAGTGTTAAGAGAACTTTTCGGGATGAAATCTTTTAAAGAACTGATTTTACAAAAAAAAAAATAGTAACCAATCATTTTACTTTTAGTGCTAGCTATTTTCATTGATTCTAGCTACATGATTTTGTTTTTAGCTATATAAATATTATTGTTTTTATATACTCCGAGTGTAGGAATGGCTCCAACCCTTTTATTATTAAAATACTCACGACCTTTTTGAGAGAATTTTTATTTTATTCTAATTCGAAGTCAGAGTCTTCTTCTCTAAAGTCTCTCTTTGAAAGGGAGAACACTGCCATGCTTGGAACTTTTATCAGTGTTTTTGGCTTTGAAATGCTTACCTCAAGTTCTAGGGATGCTTTCAAGATTCAGAAGTTTAAAACTTTAAATATATTTTCGGATTCTTAAGTGTTCTTTATTAACCTGGATACTGTGAGGGGGAAGAAAAAATAAAAGCATATTCATAAAAAATAGAATACGAGATATTGAACAAATGGTTTCTTCATTAAAAGAAGACCATCATCTTCTTCCTGAATTTCATTTCGTGAGGTCTGAAGACAAACCAGCCTATCTACTCACTAGAGGATTGACTATTTCTGATTTTCGAAAAATTTATCATTCTGGCAGCATAGACCGAAGTGGCTGGATTCTAAACCCATATACTGGCCTGAATATGGATGGGAGAGGCGAGACAATAATTCTTCTCTAGTACTTACTACTGTCAATGTGAGTACTAATCTTCCTGTCATTTAATTTTAAAAATTTTCTAATTTAAATATCTTTTTAGAGTTTGTGCTCTTTTATATAAGTTCTCAGCTCTTTCCAGAAGAATCAACATTGATTGTGATTCTAAAGCTCTAATATACTGCCCAAAAAGAATGGAGGGAGAATCTTTTCTGAAAGAGTTTGCATTTTTAAGAAGAGTGAGAGAGGATGCTTTGTTAAACAAAGCACATTCAGATTTTTGGTGTTTAAAAAATACAAAAATTTTGCACTCAATTATCCTCGCTTCACAAAATTTTCAAAGGCTCTAAATGGAACTTTTTCGACCTTATAAGAATATGGGCATAGACCATATCAAACACTCTTTAGGCTCACCTCAAGCTCAAAAAAATGTACATCTTAATTTATACATACCGTAGTATATAACCTCATTTAGATTTGGTTCCTGATATGTCTTCTGAGTCATTTGTAAAACCATTTCAACGTTTTGTAAATCTCTATGGAGTGCCAGATGCAGTCTACAGTGATAATGCCAGCTCCTTTATACATGGAGTAGATTCTTTCGAGTCATTTATTGTTTCATAGAATGAAAAGGAGTTTCTTCGTAAAAATCAGAAAAACCATCATCGAGTACCACTTTACAGTCCGTGGACAGCTAGCCTGTGGGAGAGAATGGTAAAAGTGGTTAAAAGCTGTCTATTGAAGACAATTGTATGATCTTATTTAGAATATTTCAGCTTTATAACAACTCTCTCAGAAATAACTGATGCTATAAACTCTCGTCCTCTAACTTATACTTCAAATTCTAATGATGCGATACCTCTCACACCAAATTGCTTTTTAAAGCCACATTCCAGAACCAGTATGGTAATAAGAAAAGAAGATAATTCTGATCTTATGGCGATGTCTCAGTCATCGTCTCGAAATGCTTTGATTAAAGCCCTAAAAAAATCTTCTGACAAATTTGAAGATTTTAGAACAAGGTGGTACGAGGAATATCTACTAAGTCTTCGAGAAACCTGTCGAGATTTATATCAAACCAGATGGGATAATCTGGTTAAGGTCGACGATGTCGTGCTGATCCGCAGTCCTGTAAAAGACAGACCATTTTGGCAAATGGGAATCGTCACTAAATTGATGTATGGAGATGATGGAAAAGTTCGATCAGTCTTCGTGAAGACACCAGGAGGACAAATCAGTTTGTAACCTGTCAAATATTTGTACTCCTTCGGAACTTTCTTTAACTCACAGTGGATCAACTCAACTATCCTCTATTTCAAATAGGATCGATGCCTTCGTCAGTTGTTTCCTCGACGCCTAAGACATCTGCTCAGCCTACTTCTGCAATATCCCCTCTTTCTTTGGGAATTCCTTATGAAACTGTCAGACCAATTCGGAAAGCAGCTGTGGCTGCAAGAGTGCACAAGAGTTGAATTTCTTTCAAAGAAATTAAAATTTTAAAACTTTTCACACAAGGTCTGCAATTGTTTGTCGATTTAATTGTCCCAACTCATTTCGTACTCCCACGTCCTCCTCATAAGAAGACTCCTCCTACGTATTGTAACTGGAAGAAAGAATGATAAGGGGTCGAAAACGTTTGATATTTGTGAGAGAAGTTGACGTTTCTAATTTAGCCGAATTGATTTTAAAATCACTCAATCTGAGAGTGTCAGATGATGTATCGAACAGATATCCCAAAATTATTTCTTCTGAGCTTTAGTGTTTGGCTAATTTTTGTTTAGCCTCGAACATTTCTTTTAGTTCATAGGCTATTAGAATTCCAACTGCATAAATCGAATCCACCTTCGCACATTCTTGAAGTGGTCTGACATAACGTTTCTTTTAAATTGTCGATAGAAGAGTTGAAATATATAAAATTATCCATATATAAATTATTTTCCAAAAAGGAAGAACAAAGATCTTGGCGATACTGTTTTGCATGGTGTCTTATAACAGCTCCCAATATATAAGGAGTTACTGATAGACCGAAAATGATAGAGGAGTAACGATAGGTGTGAAGCACACCTCCTTCTTCCCAGAAGAAGCAGAATTAATTACGGTCATCATTTCTAAGACGAATCTGCAGGAAGGCTTTCAAAGTGTCTGCTAGTACAACATATTTGTTGTTACGAAATTGAAGCAATAATCGAAATAAAGATGCCATCAGATCTACACCAGGATAACAAGCCTGGTTTAGAGATGGGCTATTCCCGATGCGAAGACAGGGCGAATATTTGTTGTTGTTTGTGTTACACGATGAAGCGCAGTTAAAGCGACTTAATGATTCGAAGGCACAGCTTTCAATATTTCTTCATACCAAGGGATCTCAACATGATACTTACCTTCCTTATACTCTATACTCTTATGGAATTGACATTCGAAGACGGTATCTATGGAACACTGGTCGGCTTCTTTTTATGCCTATGGATTCTAACTTGTAGATGTTTTCTATGCCGACATCAAGTTCCAAGTCTGAGTGAGTATGAATCAATGGGTCGAAATAGGAAGGAGACGGATCCACTATGAGATTTACGATGTTTTCAGTTTTTTTTGACGATTTGAGAAGAGAAGACCATAACAAGCTAGAATCTTTTGGTTGTCAGAAAGGTCCTTTTCCTTTGAGGATTATTAGAATTTTCTTCCCCAAATATGCTCTCAGTTTGAGAAGGAACTTAAAAATTTACGAACTGGTCCGAATGGAGCGAAACCATGGCAGGAATCAATGGCACTTCCCCTCAAACAATTGACTACTTTAAAATGCTTCATGAGATATAGTGCGTCTTTTCCCAGAAGACATTTCCACATTGTTGACAATGTCACCATTGCTGATAGAATCGATCTGTCATCTTAAAATTGTTCCTTTGTATATTACATTCGGATCCCATCAATCCCTTGAGTTCAAAACCAACGTCAAGTTTGAGATCCACAAGAGCTGAAATTTGGGTATATGACCCACAACATAAATTCAATTCCAGATCAATGGAGTACATAGCCCTAGTTTGTTCTCCTAGAAACGTTTTTACAGTGGTGGTTTGATGAGGAGGTTGAGCAATATTCACTCCTAACTTCTCCATGACACTTCCTTTGAAGTAACTTCTCTGAGAACCAAAATCTAGAAGAGCCCTTATTTCTTGAATCTTATTCCCCCTTTTTACTTTAAGGGAGATAGTTGGAAGAATGTTGCCAGAAGGAGAAGATCCATGTGTTGATACACAGATGACTTCGTTGAGATTCATCCTCCCCAGTTTGTGCAAGAGAAGATGAAGGAGTAGGTGTGTTCTCTGTTCTATTATATTGATCATTCTTCCTTTTCCCATTTGTTTCATAGGAGCAAAGAGCCGAAATATGTTTCTTGCTTTTACAGTAAAAGCAAGGGCGGCTAAGTCCATATCTTAGCAGGACACTGCTTGAATTTATGATTAGTGCTGGAGCAGCTAGAGCAAAGCCCTCTCTCTAATACAGCGCTCTTTTCTGGAGGCTGGAATTCGAATAGAGGGTGCAAGACGAAATAAAATATGCACTATTATAAAGTTTACATTTCACAGAAGATGATTCCGAAGAAATACTAGACTTTTTTGGAGATGTGGTGTTCTCTTGTCTGGAGTACGTAGAATTTTGAAAAGATGATATTTTCTTTATGACTTCAGAAATCTAGAACGAAATTCCCTAGAGTATCAATTCCGAAAGGTAACTTTTCAATGTGAAATTGTTAAGATAACTTAGAAGGACAACTTTTCTATTTGAAAGCGTTAAGAGAAATTTTTTGAATGAAATCTTTTAGAGAACTGATTTTACAAAGAACAGGAACTTACCATTTTACTTTTATTGCAAGCCATTTTTATTGTTACTACCTACATAATTTTGTTTTTAGCTGTTTATACAGTATATATATATATATATATATATATATATATATATATATATATATATATATATATATATATATATATATATATATATATATATATATATATATATATATATATATATATATATATATATATATATATATATATATATATATATATATATATATATATATATATATATATATATATATATATATATATATATATATATATATCAGAGGTGGGCACCAGCAATTTTTTTGTTAATCCGCAATCGCAATTCCGCAATTTTTGTAAGCGCATACCGCTATCACAATTCCAAAATTTTTTTTGCTTCGCCACTCCGCTACTGCAATTCGGCTATCGCAGTTCCCCAAATAAAATTTTTTTTTTGTCCACCAAGGAAGTCCATAATTGTTCGCTAACCCATTATTGAGAGTTAAAAACATAATTTCCAATTAATTATCTTACAATTTAACTGAACTTATATATTTAATTTATATATTTTATTATTAAATAAAAAAAAAAAAAAAAAAAAAAAATTATATATATATATATATATATATATATATATATATATATATATATATATATATATATATATATATATATATATATATATATATATATATATATATATATATTATTATATATTATATAGGAATTGAAAAGAAAGAGTTAAATTAAAAATATGGTTTATTTGCAGAATTTATAAGAGATTAATGTTTAATTAGTCGAAAAGTAGGCGAGGGTAATCTCTCCAAAATTTGCAGAAAATATTAACTTGATCTTCAAAAGAGCATCTCTGTAAATGTAATTTTAGTTTTAAACAGGTACAAGAACAACCTCTACAAGCAAGAACACTGATATAAACTTACGTTGAGTCAAATTGATTGCTTCTTTTTGAAAACGTTTTTGTTTCCCAGGAGGAGACAGAGTAAATGTGTGTTGCTTTTAGAGTTGTTTAGTTCTGATTCCCTCGACTGCAGTAGCACAACAATTTATATATTGAAAGAAAAATATTTCGAAGGAGTTAAATTTTCAAGTTCTTTAGATTTCGAAATGCTTTGTGTGCTTTTGCTTTAAACTGCAATCACAGACAAATTGACTTTCGAAATTGTGAAGGCTTATTGCGAACTTAAGTATAAAATCTTAAGGATAACTTTTCGCTATGAAATCATTGAGTGAACTTTACAGTATGGAGGCGTTTGTGAACTTTTTGTTATGAATTCAAATTGAGAACTTTATGATTTGAAAGCTTTAAGAGGACTTTCCAATATGGATTCGAATTGAGGACTGATTTTATAAAAAATAGCAACCTCCCATTTTACTTTTAGTGCTAGCTATTTTTATTGATTTTAGCTGCATAAATATTATAATTTTATATATATATATATATATATATATATATATATATATATATATATATATATATATATATATATATATATATATATATATATATATATATATATATATATATATATATATATATATATATATATATATATATATATATATATATATATATATATATATATATATATATATATATATATATATATATATATATATATATATATATATATATATATATATATATATATATATATATATATATATATATATATATATATATATATATATATATATATATATATATATATATATATAACTGGGTAACTCGCCATGGTGCAGATTTTGATAATAGTACTTAATGCTGTTGTTGGATGTGGTACAGTAATATAGCTCTTTCAGGCAGATCTTCCACTTCACCTTACCCTTTGTCATGTGGTGCCATAGATATTTGTCAAATGCTAAAAATAGTAGAAAAGTGTTAAATGCTATCTGGCGAAGTTACTAAATTATAATCACTATATTCCTTAAAAATTGGTTTCAGGTTTTCGGCATTGATGTCGATCTGTCTTCTCGGACTAATTCACTCTGGCTCATGGTGATGCCATGCAGGCTCAGCAAAGCGACCGTGTCAAAAAGCAATCCATTTTAATCACTGATTAGAGGATATATATACTATTTATTAATTTTGGAGTTATAGTCACTCAGTTTATATCTATTATTTATTATTGGAACCCTAGGTTGACCAATGCACATTGAGAAATTACACTTTAATTATAAACACCAAATCATTCAAGTATGCAAGATATACTCAAAATTAATATTAAATCAAGAAACAAGCTTTCACTCAGCTTTGTAGCCTCTTTCAGGTATGACTGATGCAGCGATCTTGTTTTCGTAGTTCCAAGGTTTTCATGGCGTTAGTTGGTTATTGCATAGTATATTAAAGAATGGAGAGCTTAACATAAAAGAATTTTGTAATTGATCAATCTTGCAGTCACCTTCACTTTGATTATAGTTGGGTAAATTTTAAATATTTTTCTTTTACTATAGTTTTTTATATGTTTAATGGTACAACTATCTTTTAGATTAATAATATGGTTATTTTCTTGTCTATGTATGGTAAGGGCTGAATTTTGGTTGTCTATTTGTAGGTCGTATTTATGCTGATATAATCTTCTATTGTAGTCAGTGGTTTCACCTACATATTTTAGATTACAACCCAAATATGGTATACTGTAGATACAAGGGGGGTTGGGGTTAGAGGCTTTTGGGGGGTTTAAAAGAAACTATTGACTTATGGGATATGTTAGATTCTAATTTACAATATTTCATTAAGTGAAAATATTTATAATATTATAAGTGCTAACAAGTTATTAATTCATAATTAAGTAATAATATTATATTAATAAATTGATGTTAAGTGAAAACATTTGTTATTATTTATGTTAATAAAACAATATATCGGCATAATATCATAAAGGCAAATAAAATCTTCAATTGCCTTTGTTTTTCTATTACCAACTCTATGCATATATATTTTTGTTTTAAAAATATTCTTATTCATTCTTGTGTATGTATTTGAAAGGAATGGATGTTGATAAGTTTATGTTCCGTACCACTGCAACGTATTTAATAACCGGACCTACGGGCTGTGGGAAAACAAATTTATTATTAAATATATTAAAACATGTTGATATCTTCGAAAACCTGGAACAAAAATTATCTGGTGTTAAAATATTTACAAAGAAGAGTTTAACGAGTTTAAAGATGGAATTGACTTTTATGAAGGTATTTACGTTAAAAAGTCTCTTCAAGGAATATCAGGTCATAAAATAATTCTGTTAGATATTCTGATGCATAAATTAAATTAAGATATAGCTGAGACATTTGCGCTTTATTTTCATCATATAAATATTTCTGAGTTTTTTATAACTCAAAATATCTTCCATCAAAATCGTTATATGAGAGATGTTTTGTTAAGCACACAATGCGTAAACTTATTTGGTCAAAGGCGTGATATGAGTCAAGTAAATATATTATCTACACAAATGATTCTAACTCAGCATAAAGAATTTCTAAAAATATATAAAGAGTTAACATCTATTCCGCATAGTTATTTATTGTTTGACCTTCACCCGAAGAACAAGTTTAGAGTTCTGCTTCGTACAAATATTTTACCTAACGAAATAGAAACTGTATACATTGCTGAATAATGAGTACGCTGGTTAAAAAATACTTACCTATTATGGATAAATTAAAACAACTAAAGACTAAAGATAGACTTCAATTAATTATTAAAGATGAAAAATTAACAAAGTGTGTATGCGAGATTTGTTTAAACCTAATAAAAGGTAACATTCCTTTAAGTAAACCTCAGAAAGGTAAGTTACGTTATCATAGGAACATCATTCAACAACTTGCAGAAAGGGAGTGGAGTATTCTTGCCTCTGCTTTTCTCAGTTATAGGACCTTTATTATTTAAATTAATTCCGCAATAATGAAGAAAATGGAGGTATTACCTTACGCAGATTACGAGAAGATGAAAAATATATCTGAACACCAACAGCAACAATAACAACAACAACAACAACAACAAAAAAACTGATAATTTATACGACCCTAAAGCTGAAAAATTAAACAATTATGAAAAAGAATTGTCTCGTATATTAAACTTGAATATGAATATTCATGAAAAAAGTATTTTATATCAGAATGCAATACAATCATTAGTGGACTTAAAAGAATTACAGCATCAGTTCTTATCAAGTAATTATACAAAGAAAACAGTGTCAATGACGAAATCTAACGAACAAAAAGAAAAAGGATTTCAACATATTTTAAAGAAATGTCTACCAAACAGATATAAAAATAATGGAATTGCGTTATACAATATTTTAAAAGATCAAATTTCATGGGATGATTCAGGACAGATTATTATAGATGGAGAAACAGTTTCGGGGTCAAACATTGTAGACCTCATTTCGAATCTCGCAAGAGAGTGGAAAAAAACACCACTAAAGAGGATGGCACAAAATTAAACAATACTTCAAGCGATTAATTTCCCAAAAAGTCTAATACAAAGTAAACAAAGATTATTCGATTTAGAAAACATTCTACATAGAACCCAGGCCTGAAATATCTCTTCAAGGTACCTCTTTTGCTTCAGTCAGGTCAAAAAGGAAAAATGTAAATACCCCATACCCTCAGGCTGAAAGATTAAGAAGAAAAGCAAGTATGCTGCGTAACTGAATAAGAACTTAATTTTTCCCTGTACGCATGATTGTAATTAAATAAATATTTATGTAAACGATATTTATCTGGTAAAGATGCTTTTATATGACATAAATATGCACGTAAGGGTGGTTAAATTGTATGGGCCGATGTTGAATGTGACCTAAACGTCAAGTTTTTTACTGCATTTCATTTGACTTTTTTCAATTTCAGACTTATTCAATTTGAACCATGGAAAGATACACAATGGAGCAACGTGTTAAAGTTATTCAGGCTTATTATGAAAATGGGCGTTCAAATCAAAATGCATATCGTGCACTTCGTGATTTTTTTGGTCAATTTAATCGTCCAAATGTGCGTACAATCGGAAAAATCGTGAAAAAATTTGAGCAAACCGGGTCTGTAGGAGATTTGAAAAGACCAGTGCATGCTCGTACAGCTCGTACTGCAGAAAATATTGCTGCTGTTCGCGATAGTGTGGCTGAGGAGCCATCCACTTCAACTCGTCGTCGTGCCCA